>VDFB02270651.1:106320822-106362584 GCA_007258455.2 Sequoia sempervirens | reverse complement strand
CTTGAGGAATAGTTGGCTTCATCCACCGTCCTCGTAGATCTTGATGCGGAACAATTCCAAGCCATGGTCAGAAATATCATTACCCCAAATCTCCTTAAATTCTCTAACCAGGATTTTCCCTCTCAACCATCTCATAACTATGCACTCCATTTAGAGATCCTAGTACAGAAAAGTAAAGTCAAGCAAGTCTTGGTGGATGGGGGTGCAAGCTTGAATATATGTTCCCTCAAGTTCATTAAGCAGGTAAAAATCTCAGAGGATTCCATCGACAAGGGAAAAGGTATTACCATAAGAACATATGATGATTAGGAAAGAGTGTCCCAAGGCACAATTAGAATACCTATTCAAGTAGGGCCAACTATCATGGAAACCACTTGTCAGGTCCTAGACCTTGACTAACCCTATAACATTCTCCTAGGATGTCCATGGATCCACACAATGAAAGCAGCAGCATCAACTTTCCATCAATGTGTCAAATTCACACATGAGGGACAAGAGGTCATAGTCCATGGAGATCCTGAACCATTCTCCTACTGCAAGAATCTTGAGGAAAAATACTACAAAATCCCTCAAGTTCCTAAAAACGATGAAGGCCCATCAACACTGTACATTGATCTAGCCACTCTCGCAGCCACTTCTATAATATAAAAACTCACCACTCCCACCATCCCCACCATATCTGATATCAAATTCATCATCCAGGATAATGGTTGTGAAGACTACATGATTCCCAAAAATTCTTTTGTGGTAGGAGAGTTACCACAATCTCCTAGGTCATGAGAACATCTACAATCAAATGAAGGCTCCACATCTCAAACATCTCTTGAAGACTATCCCAAATTCACAAGTTGGGGAGATCTTAGCCAAGAAGTCATAAAGGAAGACCCATCTCATCTCCTATATCAAGATAATAGACCAACAACTGATCTACCAATGGATGATAGAAGCAAAGGTTTGCAAATGATGCTCACAATGGGCTATTACAAAAACTAGAGACTTGGACAAAATGACAACGGGCTTATAATATCTATTATTATAGAGACGCAAAGGAGAAATTTTGGCCTTAGATGTACCCCTACGAGTATAACCATACAAGGATAAGGTCCCCCAGTTAAAGCAGTCAGGACTCTCTATGAACCAACACCAGCTGACCTTCGCTTACATGTATCCACTAGCCATGTCCTAGATAATTTCACTTTTGATGTAACTAACATCTATAGTAGTAGTGATGATGAGGATCCCATAATCAACCTACCCATGCTCTTTGAGGATACCACCCTTCTCATGATTAGCAACTTATCCTTTGATTCAAACCATCAAAATCATGAAATCTGCTTAGTTTATCCCCAACTCATTGATTATGACCAACAAGGACCACCATTTCTTAACACATTCGAAAATGATGAGGCACTCTCATAATTCATGGGATTACAGGATAAAATATCATGTGGGGATCACAAAGCAGGATTCATCATTGAGCTAGATACACAGGCTTATTATGGGGAAATGATTAAATCCCTCAGTCTCAAAAGTGAGAAATTAAGAATAATATCTAAGTCTTTAAGTGAAAACCACACTCCAACATGAAAAAAGTAAAAAGAAAGGATGCATCCAATCGTGAAAACCTCTATGAGGTGCCCAAGGAGGGGGATTCAATCTTCCTTTATGAGCTATCCATCAAGAAAAAATCAGCAATCCTAGCAAAAAAAATGCAATCCAGTTAATCTAGGAACATAGGAAACCCCGCACATCACATTCTATGCAGAGTCATTACCATCAGAAGAATGAAAACTCCTAACATCTTTCTTAAGAGAGAGACAAGTTAACTTTGCATGGAGCTATGTAGACATGCCAAGGATCGATCCAGAAATTGTAGTTCATCATCTAGCGGAATATCTTGAAGCAAAGCCTGTCAAACAAAAGCTTAGAAAAATGCACCCTCAAATCACCCTGCTAGTGAAAATCGAACTAAAAAAGCTATTAGATGCAGGATTCATTCAACCGATAGATTATCCAGAATGGGTTTCAAACTTGGTTCATGTCTCAAAACCCAATGGGGGCATCAGAATCTGCACAGATTTCAGGGACTTAAACAAAGCATGTCCAAAAGACAATTTCCCATTGCCCAACATGACATGATTATCGACATGATGACATGACATGAAATGCTTTCCTTGATGGATGTTCTCTTAGGATACAACTAGATAATAATTTCTAAAGAAGACCAACACAAAACGAATTTCACTTGTCCATGGGGAACTTATTGCTAGAATATGATGCCATTCGGCTTGAAGAATGAAAGAGAAACATACCAAAGAGCGAAAAACTCAATCTTCCATGACATGATCCATAAAAACGTCGAAGATTATGTCGATGAAATACTAGCCAAATCCAAAAAGAGGAAGGATCACATAGCAACTTTGAGCACCATCTTTGACAAGCTAGAGGAATACAAAGTTAGATTAAATCCAAAGAAGTGCATCTTTGGTGTACAATCAAGAAAGTTGTTAGGATACAAAGTATCAATGAGAGGTATTGAGGTAGATCAAGCAAAATTAAAATAAATCCTTGAGATGGAGGCACCCAAAAATTAAAATAACTGAGAAGTCTCCAAGGTAGGCTTCATTCCATCTGAAGGCTCATAGCACAACTGGCAGATAAACAAAATCCATACTCTGACCTACTTCACAAGGGATTAATGTACAAGTGGGATAACAAGTGTGAAGAAGCCTTTAATAAGATCAAAGAATATCTACTTATACCACTAGTCCTAATGCCACTGATCCCAAGAAAGCCATTAATTCTTTATGTATCAACAATAGCAATAGCCCTCAAAGCTCTCCTAATGTAGCAGGATGAAAATGGGATAGAAAGGGCCATTTATTACATCAGAAGAACAACAATTTGGCATGAGTTAAACTACTAATTCATTGAAAAAGAATGTCTAGTAGTAGTGTTTGCTTCACAGAAATTCAGACACTATATGCTAGCACACAAAATAAAACTCATCGCCAAAATTGACTCTCTCGAATACTTACTATCAAAGGCAATGCTCACTGGAAGAATGGCTAAATGGGTCATGATACTATCAGAATATGTAAAGCGAAAAGAAATTAAAGGCCAAGTTATCACAAATCAGCTTATAGAAGCACCAATCTATTCAGAGAATCCTCTCATCTTAGAGTTTCTAGATGAATCCATCTTCAACCTCAACATCACTGACCACTAGAAAATTTACTTTGATGGCTCATACATGCAACATGGATCAGGATTCAGTGTCTTCTTTATCACCCCACAAAGGGACTGCATACCTAGATCATATAAATTGGCATTCCCCTGCACCAACAACATTGTAGAATACGAGGCTTTAACCATAGGTCTTAGAATAGTAGTGCAATGGCACATCATGGCTCTTAAAGCATACAGAGACTCTCAACTTATAATAAATCAAGTGAATGGAAAATACTAGACTAAGGATGATAATCTCACTCCATACAAGAAATTGGTGGAGACTCTCAAGGAATATTTTATCGAGATCACATTCGAGCAAATCTCCAGAGCTAACAACAGAGTAGCAAATGCCATGGCAACAATCAGATCCTTACTAGAAATCCCTAGCAACATTCTAAAACATGAATTCTTATTAGAGAAGCTTCTTGTGCCTGCATTTGAGGTACCAAAGTCAGAATTTGTGTGCAAAATCATTGGTCCTGGTGATCCCTAGTACCATGATGTTTATACTTACCTGCTGATTTACCCTCAAGCTTGAAAAGAACTTTCATTAAAAGGTCCTCTAGGTTTGTCATACTAGGAAATACCTTATACCGAGGAAGCATAGAGGGAACCTTATTACACTGCCTTAATATTGATGAAGCCTTGACTACTTTAACTGAGGTGCACAATGGGATTTGTGGTTCACACTCGAGTGGAATGAACTTGGCCAAGAAATTGCTAAGGATGGGGTATTATTGGCCTACAATGGAAAGAGAGGCACACAACTATGTCAAGAGGTTTCTACAATGTCAGCAGCATGGGGACCTCATCCATGCTCCAGCTCAAGAACTTCATCCTATCATCACACCATGGCCCTTTTCGAAGTGGGGACTCGATCTCATTAGAAAAATCACTCCCACTTCATCTAATGGCCACAAGTTCATTATAACTGCCACCAAGTACTTTACCAAGTGGGTGGAAGCCATACCCATGACATACATAACTAGGAAGCAAATATCAAAGTTCATCCTAAAGTATCTCATTTTCTACTATGGTGTCCCACAAGACATTATCTCAGATAATGGGACACCATTCAAGAATTAGGATGTCCATGAATTGTGTGAAAAAATCAAAATCAAACATCGCTTCTCCACCCCATACTATCCCCAAGGTAATGACCAGGAAGAAGCCACAAATAAAACCATTCTAAAGATCCAAAAGAAAATAGTCAATGACACAAGTCATGACCAACATCTGCAACTCAATCCTGTCCTCTAGGCTTACCGAACTAGTATACGCACACCCACCAACCCAACCCCTTTATCCTTGGTCTACGGGTCAAAAGCAGTACTCCCCATTGAGATTGAGCTTCCATCATTAAGAATATCAATACAAAACCTCATCACAAATGAAGAGTACCAAGTATCAATACTGAATGAGCTGGAGCTACTAGATGAGCAGTGTATAGATGCTTTAAATCATTTGCAAGTCTATCAAAACAAAATCTAGAGGAACTATAACAAGAAAATTAGAAGCAAGACTTTCCAAGTTGGAGAAATGGTACTAAAGGAAAATTAGAAGAATGTACCAAATCCAAACAATAAAGATAAATTTGAACCCAAATGGTTGGGACCATTTGTTATCATAGCAAGCTATAAGTCAGGGGCATATTAGTTATCAACACCTGAAGGGGAACCTCTACAAGATCCCATGAATAGCTCTCATCTCAAAAAAATTTATGCCTAATCTTTCAAGGTATAGGACCCAAAAAATAAAAATAAAATCAAAAAATGTCTTGAAGAAATGGTTACCTTGGTGAAAACCTAGAAAATAGGTGTCTTGGTGACAACAAAAAAATCAAAAAACCAAAAAAAAAAAAAAATCAGAAGAAGGATTAGAAACAGTAAAGAGAAAAATTGTCCTCTAGTGAAAACCACTTTAGTGGCACTTTGGACAAGTATCTTGGTGAAAACCTAGCAAATAGGCACCTTGTGAAAAAATCCATCTATCTCATCTCACTTGCACCCATAATAACATCACTCATAATAAATGATCATCATCCTCAACCTTTGGTGAAACAATTGGAAATAAGTCTGGCAGGTTAAAAGTGAAAACTCAAAAACATCAAGTCTCAAGTCTAAGGTAGTACGTAAACAAGTTGGTCAACTCTTTGTGTCAATAGCCTCTCATCCAATCAATCACATTTCAATCATCTAATAACATCATGTCCTAAGATGTATCCTTCCTACAATGGGCATTATTTTATCAGAAAGAACACTTTGGATAAATGAAATAATGTGTCACCACCCACTAATATGTCCTAGGATGCATCCTTCCTATAATGGGCATTATCTTTTGGAAATAGTTTCAGTTCTTTTCCTTGAAAATGCATTCCCTTTTGGTTAGTGGTATTGAAGAACATCAACTTGTTTACCTTATCTTTTTCTTTTGACTTATCTTATTGCACTCATTCCAAGGACCTATTGATGATATCCAAATAGAGGATTTAGAGAAATAGGAATGGGGCAATGATCATTATATTTTTGTTTGTTGTGCTTTTAGGACATTCTTTTAATATAACTTGTCGAATACTTGCTTTGTTAGGTATGTATGGAGGATGTTTTAGGTAGCTTGTTGACTATTGCATTGATAGGTTATACTTTTCTGTGTGTTTGGTCTGAGGTGTTTAAAACTTCTAAAGTGCATCCTAGCAAGGTTTTTGTATGTCTGGTGTGAACAAGAATACTCCTATTTGTTTTTCAAGTCAAATTCCATCACACAAGGTACGACGCCATCCTGGCTCTCTATACCTTGATGCATCGTACCACATGTGTTATCAAACATAAGAAAATTGGCCTTTTGAAAATCCCAACTCCTCGGAAAGTAATCATCATCATTTGCATATTCATCATCTTATGTCTTGTTGAAATATCTTCTTCTCTTTCATCCCTTCTCACTCATCATGCTAACAAGGTACTATGAAAATTAATCATCATCATCAATCTTGCATTTGCATCTCCATCATCATATAAACATGTCATTACAAACATTTTTCATAAAAAAGCATATTTATAAACCATCACTTTGCATCAACTTTTTTTCATCACATTGCATTCAACACATAAACCATTCCATAAACATTCATTTGCATAAACATCTCATAAATCATTTCATATTACCATCTACTGCATAATCAAACATAATAGGTATGAGAACATTATAGAAAATCCATTGCATTATAAGCATACATATTCACATCACATAAACACCATAAAGTCATCTCCCACATTACATCCATTTTACGTAAAGCATCACCATACCACTTTGCATTCATACATCACATTACATTATCATTTAACATGTTTAGGATAATATATTTGTTATTCTAAGTATCTTAAAACCATCTCATTTACATCATCAATACATATCATATAAAACATGACCATTGCATTCACATTGCATCATACATACATATCATCCATCAACCATCCATATCATATAGAAAATCTCATAACCACATCACAATCTTTTTTTGCATTTCATTACATGAATCATTCCATACCATTATAAACATTCAAAGCATAATAGGAACATAAAAATCCACTACATTAAAAGTGTACATCCATCCATAATCATTTTATATAAGCATGAATCACATATCATTTCACATATACACAATAGATCATCTCCAAATCATTTTGCATATTACATTATCCATCACATATCATATCGGTTACATCAACATAAATAAATCATCATATAGATTACATCATCATCCATCCATATTACATATCATATAAGTCCATCTGTATATCATAAATAAACAACATAATATAGAGCTACTCATAATGCATACATCATCAAAAATAAATGCATCCATATATACATTGCATCACACAATAACATGATTGCATAGCATATAGAAATGGAACCATCCATAAATGCATAAATAAATGATAAACACCACATCATATCAAAATCGTCATCTCATATATATATCATCATCGGGTGATTGTCATAGTACAAAATAATTGGATCATTGTACATGTATGTCAATGAGTACAAAAAGGTCCAACGGGCTATCAAAAATGAGCCCATATGGCACAAAAAAATATCATCTTGATCAAAGTGAGGTCTAGTAGTCCTATCTATTGCCCTCGCCCCTATCACCATGACCCTCTACTATCTATGGATAGTCCACTACAAGTAATCTAGGGCCCACACTACTCTGGGTATGGATTGATGATAGTGCATACGATAGTAGTCCGCCTCCCAGACGACCTCCCTGTAAGAACAAAGGGACACTATGCTCTGAGAGGAGGCTACCATGCTCTCCAACTATTGTATCTGACCCATCTCTGTGGCCACCTATAGCTCTGTAGCCTACCTCTGCAAAATGGCTTGGTCTCTCTTGGCCCTGGCTTGGTCTCTCTTAGCCCTGGCCTGATCCCTCTCCACTATCAAGGTCTAAACCTGACCCTATAGCTATGCAATTAGTGCATCTCTAAGATTTGGCTGCCCTATTAGCTATGCTCGTGTGAGTTGCATGTGAGGCTAACCCTGACCTTGAGCTCGTGGTGGTGCATTTTCCTACTACTTCCTAGCTGGCACCTGCTCTTGGTCCTACATCTGAACATCGGCTTGGCTCTGCTGAGCTAGGACCCTAACTGGCTGATCCTATCGATCACCATCTCTCCATCCTCATCCTCCCCCTCTTCCCCTCAACCTCCACTAAGTGGAGGGTGCTCCTAGAATGGTCAACTATAGGGGTGTCTGAAACCAATCTCTATAAGCCTAGGTAACCTCTAGATCTACAGGTCCCTGATCATAAACCCAAGGTTAGACCACCAACTGTCTGAAGTTGTCTACGGCCTTTGAGGTAGGAATGTATCACCCCCACGAACCCTATGACATGGTGCAGGAAAATATGGCCACGTAATCATCATCTGGCCGGTCTTGTGCCTCACCAAGCTGGCAATGGACGCGCCCTGGCAGGTGTCTCTCCACCATGGTATGCTCCCGCCCTTGCATAAATTGGTCATGATAAGCAAAGAAGATCTACTAGGCATCATCGAGCCACCTAGGGCAACCAAGGTATGGGAACCATGTGAAAACCTACATCTCATTTAGGACCCTCCTCTAGTGAGGAATCTTGTGCTCACCCGTGTGTGTAAAGGACACACCACCTCTGTAACGCCACACTAGGGGATCATCAGGCCCCATCAGTACTGCAACAATTTGCAACTAAAGAACATCAATGTTCTCCCACGCCCATACATGGAGTAGTGTAACACCTACCCCAAGTGCTCTACCGTTGAGGTAGGCGTACTTGTGTAAGTCCTTGTAGAGTGAAGCAAGAAAGAATAGGCCCCCAAGCAAAACAAACTAGCTTTTCGCACATCACAATGCACTCCCAGTAGAGTCCCCAACTAGGACTGAAATACCAGCCTCACCAATCTAGGGTAACGAGACCTAAAATAATGGCTGCAACCACCAAGTGGAAGGGAAAAGTCAAATCCTTGTGACACTCAAGCTCAATCTAACCCTCTAGTAGATCACATCCTTTATAGCGAGGACTGTGTGAAAGGCATCTCATCCAACATCCATGTCATATATAATGCGCTGCCCTTGAATTGACAATCTGAGGATCTACCACACGTCCTCCAGGGTGACAGTAGCCTCTCTAGTAGGAAGGTCGAAAGACGAGGTCTCACTGTGCCATCTCTCAACAAGCGTTGACATCATCCCAAGGTGGATCTGCACAAGCACTGCATATGTAATGAACCACAGTCTCATGTCCTACAACCAATCCTGATCCTTGTCACTAAGGTCTCATAGGTAACCAAATATCTCTTGCGATTTGTGCTTCAGAGAGTAGAGCTCCCTCATTGCATCCTGCATCAGGAAATGTCACCATATTAAATTTTTTTGGAAATTTTCATCCCGAGCATCCAAGAAACCATCCCAGCATCGCTATCTATGAAGGCGTCACAATTTGAAAATTCCAAACTATGACACTAGAGGGCTAAACTCTGAAAGAACACTACTGCAATGCACTTTTATGTTGAAAAACGTAGTTTTGGAAAGATTCCAATTCAAAAGGGAACCAACACGTCGCACTTTAAAATGACCTCACTGGCGAGGGCATGAGCATCGAAGTTTGAAGTTTGTTTCCAAACTCCAAACTCCACCGCCATGGTGCAATCTAACACTGAGTGGTGTGTTTTTTTTTTAGCGGCACTATATAGCACCATTGCAGAAGGACTAGGTTTAAAGGCATTAAATGAACACAAAAAATGAAAAACAAAGCTCAAGTAAGGATCACTTACCAGTGCCACAATGTTAGGTGGTCACTGGTATGTTTGGACTTGATCATAAATGTGCATTGGGAGCTATCATTGTTCCATCTCATCAGAATGTCAGAGGTCAAATCGTAGATTTTTTAGAAGGCTATGTGTGAAAATGAACTGAAAGTGACCCCTTGGAGCCTTTTTAAGCCTAAAAATTAGGGTTTTTTCACCCTATTTGGCTATCCTGCTAGGGTTTTGAATGCTTGAGCCTATTTTTGTCTGGTTAAGGCCTGTTTTACATCATTTTAGTGCATTTCGACACATTTTTGGCCTCTAGGAGTCTTTTTGGACCTATCGGGCACTTTGTCCTCTTTTTTCGCGAGATCACCCAAAAATTTAAAAAATCATCCAATCTCTTGAGGGGGCAATATATTGCATGTTTTCTCTCACCAGGTACCATTGGGGCAAGATTTTGAAAATAATTTTTTTTTTCCTTTGATTGAGACCATTTTTTCTTTGAACCAACACAACGAGTGCATTGCTTCAAAGAGGGGAAAAATGTAGACACGTAAAATGTATTGATTGACATTAGAAAATTTGATTCTGACCACTAACATTGTTTCACCTTGAATCAGCCTTTGGTCTAATTGTTTAATCGACTACCTTTATTTCATTAAATTCATCAATATTCACCTCTTAATTAAATAAATCTATTATCTTTAAAGGGTCATCCCACAATAATGGGTTACACTTTTTGGCCAAACTTGACATTGAAATCAACATTTTTAGAGAAAACTTCACTTTCTGACACTTATAGTAGGTAAACTATTAGGAATTTGAAAATGATGTAAACTAGTGATTTGTGAGATTTTTCTCTAGATTTTAAATTTATTTTAAAAAAAGAAATTAAATTAAATTGTAATTTTTTTGCATCTCCTGTGATAACTAGTTTTTAATAGTAAACAACATTTTTAAAAATTCGTGTGTACTTCGGCTCGCATAACTTTTTTTCTACAAAGGATAAAATTCTAATTCTTTTGAATTTAGGTTGGTAACACAAGCATCTAGTCCTTTCATTTTGTTTCATAGAATTTTGTTGAATATTTTTCTTTTAATTAAGTTTTGAAGTCAAAACATTTATAACTTAAACATAGGTGCACTTCAGCTCACATAACTTTTTTGGTATGTATTGAAATTCAATTTTGATTTTTTTGTTAGAACGAGGACATCAATACCTAGTGGATATATATTTTTCAAAAAAAAATTCCTCAAATTTACTATTTTTGCACAATGATTTTTCATCGAACTTGATGTTCAGTGAAAAACCTATGTATAGTAAAACTAAAAAATAAAATAAAAAATAAAAAAAAAGATATTAAATTTATAGTTGTTGGAAAGCACATTTAAATCACTATAATCATCCAACTTTTTTTATCAATTTGACTCCATTTGTACCTCCTTCCCAAGCTTCAATAGTCAAAAAAATGCATAAATTTTGAAATGGTGGAGGGGAAGGCGAAAAAAGGGGGTTCATTTGAACCCCCCTTATATGGTGGAAAAGGGGGTTCATTAGAACGGGGGAGGGTTCATTAGAAGGGGGGTTCATTAGAAGGGGGGTGGTTCATTCGAACCCCCTTCATTAGAAGGGGTAAACCATTAAGTCACCCTTGATAGTTAAATTAACCATTATGATCTAATTATCCTATTTAATTAAATAATTAATTTTATTTGATTAAATCTCTAAAGTCTATCTACTAAATTAAACAAATTAAAACCTTATTTAGTTTAATCTAACATCATCTCTTTTAATTAAATAAATCAAAATTCCTTATTTAATTAATCCTTTTATCATATTCTTCTCATATTTGATTTAAATAAATCCATAAATTTAAGTCAAATAGGTCACATCATTTAATCCCTTCATTAAATTAATTAACCCTGATTAATTTAATCTCTTCTCATGTCCCATCCTCCATCTTTTACCACTTGCACATGAAAATAGATTTATTTGATTTATTAAATCTCTATATTTTTCAACAAGGCATCTTTTAAGGAATGTTCCTTAGGTTTGAATTCAAAATCCAAGTGGACTTTTGTCCTTCAAACAAGGCATTTACTCATCTTACAAAGTCCTTTTTCCTTGAGCCAAGTGGCATTCAATGCATCTTCTTTCCCTCTTACATGTCATTTCAACAAAATTCAAACTTCAAATATATGCATTTATTGACACAATCTTCAAAACTTGCACAACCTCCATCAATTCACCCATTGACAAGTGGCACTTTGTCATTGGCTAATTCTTATTCCCACATTGCTCCATTTTGGACATTCTTCCATCTTCTCATTCTATAAATAAGAGGATAATCTCCTCATTTGATCATCCATAACTTGAGTAAACTTACTATACTCAAATTTATAGCAATCTTCATCCATCTCATTGAATTCTATAGCTAGGTTATGCACATTTTATCTTAGAAGCATTCATCTATCTTCATCAAAGTGGATCACTCTTCATCAACACATCAACCTTGCATCATTAGAGTTGAGAAAGGGCCAATTTTCACATCAAATTGGCACCAATTCCCTCAAGAGATTAGGAGTTTTCATTTCATTAGAATAGGATTTGATATGCTTTAAGTTTATTATGTCTTTCATCTCATTTTTTTTTCCCTTTTGCAATCTAAATAAATTTCTTGAGGAATCTACATTCTAGCTTGCATTTGAATCTAACTTGTTGATTGTTGATTGTCTTATTGTAGGTGTAGGATCTAGGTTCACAAAAGTATAGAAGGAAGATAAGATGGATTTAAAGCAGCTCAATTATAGTTAAGTTGAGATTGGGAAGAAATTCTATATAAAACCCATGATTATAATGTGTGAGAAAAATTAAATAATATAGCAAAGATCTATTGGTAGTGAATATATTCCTCTGTCAATTTCAACCACAAAGGCTTGAATCAATATAATAAATTACGTTATTTTTGTTTTTTTTCTCGAAAAGTTTATTTTTGACGTGCGGAAAGGAGAGGAAGAAACTAAAACCATATTTATTTTTTTTCCTTAGTTAATTTATAGGGGCATCATTAACAACCAACAATAACGGGTTGTTTGTTTGACTTAATTTTAAATCTCATGGTTAATTAATTTTTTAGCTTCTTCATTCCCATGGCTAACTTACTCAGAGCCAAGCTAAGCTTGGCACTGCTATAAATATTTAGCCATCTATATTTAGGATAAGAAAATGGGTAAGCTCAGAATTTGTAAGGAAGTAATGTGGTCAAATTTTTCTGAGCATTTGATGGTAATAATAATGGAATGCCTTCCAATGGACTAATTCTTCCATTTGAGGCTTTTTTTTAAGAGTTAGAATACTTTGTTCTCATCACAATATTTCAATTCCATAGTAAGAAATAGCCAACTGTTTCTCATTCTTTTCCCTTCCAAAACCCAACTACCCATGCTCATCTATTCCTTCTTCACCCACACTTGGTGAACCATTTCTTTATCTTTCATTTCTCAAGATTGCCCCATCAAATTCAAAGGATTGAATTGTGTCCTACTCTTTTCATACATTAATTCCAATTTCCTATTTGGCTATAATTCTCCAAAGTTATGTGTTTGCAAATCCTCTTAGCCAAATGTGCTCGATGCTGCCAGAAATGGCTTATGTGAGTAGAATTATGGCCAAGACAATTTTACAATTGGGGGATAATATGGAAGAATATATATTCATGGTGGTAGGAATGAACATCAGTGGTATAGTTTTAGTAGAAGCATATGACTTGATGACCAATACATGGAAATTTATAGGCACCATTCCTAATGTGGTTATACGAAATGAAAACATGATCTTTTGCAAGGGCTCTTTGTTTTATATGACTGCAAGTGGTGGCATAATGGCCTACAATATTGAACATGGAACTACCACAGTTATGGTTATGCCCACAACAGATGCCAATAATTTGTGGGTTCAGCTTATTTTTTGTAAGGCTAGTCTATTTGTGGTTGGCGAAATCAAAGAAAATCATAGTTTGAAAGGCATAGTTATGTGGGAGTTAGTTTCTCGCAAGATGGAAAAGGAGGATTATAAGTGGGAAGAGATTGGGAAAATGCCTAGTTCTGTGTGTGAAGAATTTAGTAGGAGCTCAAATTCAAATTGGTTTGAATGCATGGGTGTGGGAGATAAGATGTATTTCAAATCCCACAAGAGCATGAAGATACTTGTGTATGATTTAAGCACAACTTCTTGGAATTGGCTGCCCAAGTTTCTTGTAGATTTGAGATATGTGAGTATGAGATGCCTTCCACTGGAAATCATGCCTGGTACTAAATTCCCTTAAGTATGGTTGCACTTTTGTGGTGCATCGACTATGAAGAATCAAAATTGGTATGAATATAATGAGCCCAAGAAAATGTGGGAATAAGCACAGGAGGTGGTAGATATAGTTGTCAATGACTTTCTTTAATTGTTTTTTTTTTAATGAATAACTACTCAACTTTGTCCATGACTGATGGGTAAGGATAGATATTGAATATTTGGGGATTCCTTTCATTTGCTCGGGTGACTATAGCCCACTTAACGCTCAATTGAAAACAACATTAAAAAAATTGATTCAAGGTTGTTTAGTTAATTTGGAATGAGCTTATTTGTACTTTATAACATCAATTCATCACTTATTCAAAATAATAATAGCACTTATTAATTTCTTATTTCTCATCATTAGCTTGTTTATTTAGATTTTCTCGTGAAAGGTTTGTTAGTTTTATAGCTCTTGAATTTTTAGAATATTTCATTAATCATACCTATATAATTTAAATTTAAATTTTAAGGTTGTAGATATAGTGAGCAACATTAACATGTGAACGTGAACTACTCGCTTATTACCCTCACGTAAAATCCCCAAGCCGATGAAAGTGGTGAAAGTGACATCATGATGAATGATAGACATTACTTCTATGGTTCAAATTTAGCTCATCCATCTCAAGTAAGCATAAAAAATAAGATAGAAGAATGAAGCATGTACCAGAAAAAATGCGTACATTGAAGAGACATATTTTCCACCATCGAAGATATAAGAGGAAGGTAGAATTCCATAGCAAAGGAAGGAATCATTGTAGAAGAAAAATAAAAGGGATTAACTGATCAGAAAGGAAGACTCAGAATCTTCAGGTGTATCCCATCCCTAGAACTTAACAAACAAATAAAAAGTATAATTACTATTCAAAATATGATAGACGAATTGAGCATGTACCAAAACAAATGCGTACATTGAAGGGAGATGTATTTTCCACCATCGAAGATAAAAGAGGAAGGTAGAATTCCATAACAAAGGAAGGAATCATCGGAAAAGAAAATAAAAAGGGATAAAGTGATAAAAAAGGAAGACTCAGAATCTTAAGGTGTATCCTATCCCTAGCACTTCACAATCAAATAAAAAAGTATAATTACTATTTAAAATAAGATAGAAAAATTGAGCACATACCAGAACAAATGTGTACATTGAAAGGGTACGTCTTTTTCGCCATCGAAGATATAAGAGGAAGGTAGAATTCCATAGCAAAGGAAGGAATCATCAAAGAAAAAAACAAAAAGGGATTAAGTGATCAGAAAGGAAGACTCAAAATCTCTAAGTGTATCTCGTCCCTATCCCTTAGCGATTAGATAAAAAAGTATAATTACTATTTACAATAAGATAGACAAATTGAGCATGTATTAGAATAAATACATACATTGAAGGGAGACATCTTTAATGCCACCGAAGATATAAGAGGAAGGTAGAATTCCATAGAAAAAGAAGGAATCATTGAAGAAGAAAACAAAAAGGGATTAAGTGATAAAAAAGGAAGACTCAAAATCTTCAGGTGTATCCCATCCCTAATACTTAGTAATCAAATTAAAAAGTGGGTAAGTGCACCAAGATGGTTCCCAAAAAGGGGGCTTAAGTGGCCACTTTTTTTCTGAAATTAGGAAATGTTGACCTTGGACGTGAAATTGAGGATAGTTACACTCAAAATTTTGAGATGGAAAAAAAACAAGGATCGAAGTGCTCTGAGTCTACTTTCTAAACTACTAATTTATTTTGAAAATGGTTGAAATTATGGGGTTCAAAAGAGGGATGTACAGAAATTGGTGTTGTTTTTTTCAAAAAAACATAACATAGCAACTCTTGTAAAACCTGAGCATGGTAAACTTTTTTGTAGTATTTTTAAAATCACTATAGCCAGAAGTTAGCTGATAGCATCTAGTTGGTGCACAATTTTTCTGATAATTTTTTAATGAATATTTGATTTTTTACTAATTTTCTAAGTGGGCACTTTCTGAAAAGCAGAATTTTGGCCGTGCTCCCCCTACAAATTTTTGAAAATAATTGATTTTTTTTTCTTTTTCTTTTTTTAAATCTGTAGAATGGAGTCTAGTTTCTAAAAATGTAATTTATTTGAAATTTTGATGAACGGTTAATTTATAACAAAAAAAACACTAAACATTGTTTTTTGGCAAAAAATAGACATACAAAAAAAAGAAATTATGGATTAAAGTCTTAACGCTGTCGAAAAGTGAAAAAAATTACATCATTGGATAGCTAAGAGAGAACCTAACATTACCCATGTTTTTGATTTTGTCAATATTGAACTAGATGCAATCTTGATGGTGAGCACAGACCTGATTATGTGAAAAATTGTAGAATTTGCAAAAACACATCTCTGGCCTTGTTGGGAATACCCTTTAAGCCTTTGGGTTGGTATTCCAAGGCAAATAATTTCACTTTTTTCTTTTTTTTTAACGCGAAATAATGTGTACGCATTACAACGAGCTTGTTTTATAACACGAGCATGTTTTAAAAAAATAATCATAAGTGGCCAGAAAAGTGGTACCCAACTTCATTCACCCAACTAAGTATAATTACTATTTAAAATAAGATAGATGAATCAAGCGTGTACTAGAAAAAATGTGTACATTGAAGGGAGACATATTTTCCACCACCGAAGATATAAGAGAAAGGTAATATTCCATAGCAAAGGAAGGAATCATCAGAGAAGAAACAAAAAAGGGATAAAGTGATCAGAAAGGAATACTCATAATCTCCAAGTGTATCCCATACCTAGCACTTATCAATTAGATAACAAAGAAAAATTATGATTTAAAATAAGAATAGACAAATCGAACATGTACCAAAAAAATGTGTACATTGAAGGGAGACATCTTTTCCACCACTGAAGATATAAGAGGAAGGTAGAATTTCATAACAAAGGAAGGATTCATCGGAGAAGAAAACAAAAAGGGATAAAGTGACTAGAAATGAAAACTCGTAATATTTAGGTGTATCCCGACCCTAGCAATTATCAATCAGATAAAAAAGTATAATTACTATTTAAAATAAGATAGATGAATCAGGCATGTACTTGAGCAAATGTGTACAATAAAGGGATACATTTTTTTCGCCACTGAAGATATAAGAGGAAGCTAGAATTCCATAGAAAATGAAGGAATCATTAGCAAAGAAAAGAAAAAGGGATAAAGCGATAAAAAATGAACACTCATAATCTTCAGGTGTATCCCTTCCCTGGCACTTAGCAATTAGATATAAAAGTATAATTACTATTTAAAATAAAATAGATGAATTGACCACATACTAGAAAAAATGCATACATTAAAGGGAGACATCTTTTTTGCCACCGAAGATATAAGAGGAAGGTAGAATTCCATACCAAAGGAAGGAATCATCAGAGAAGAAAAAAATAAGGGATTAAGTTATCAGAAAGGAAGACTCATAATATTTAGGTGTATCCTGGCCCTAGCACTTAGCAATCAGACAAAAAATTATAATTACTATTTAAAATAAGATAGATGAATCGAGCACGTACCAGAAAAAATGTATACATTGAAGGGATATGTCTTTCCAACCACTGAAGATATAAGAGGAAGGTAGAATTCCATAGTAAATGAAGGAATCATCAGAGAAGAAAAAAAAAGGGATAAAGTGATGAGAAAGGAAGACTTAGAATCTTCAGGTCTATCTTGTCCCTAACACTTAACAATTAGATAAAAAAAAAGGTATAATTAATATTTAAAATAAGATAGATGAATTGAGCATGTACCAAACAAATGCGTACATTGAAGGTAGACATCTTTTCTGCCAATGAAAATATAAGAGGAAGATATAATTCCACAACAAAGGAAGGAATCATCAGAGAAGGAAACAAAAAGGGATAAAGTAATTAGAAAGGATGACTCAAAATCTTGACGTGTATCTTGTCCCTAGCACTTAGCAATCAGATAAAAAAGTATAATTACTATTTAAAATAAGATAAATGAATTGATCATGCAACAAAAAAAATGCATACATTGAAGAGAGACATCTTTTCTACCACAAAAGATATAAGAGGAAGGTAGAATTCCATACCAAAGGAAGAAATAATCGAGGAAGAAAAGAAAAAGGGATAAAGTGATAAAAAAGGAAGGCTTAGAATCTTCAGGTGTATCCCATCCCTAGCACTTAGCAATCAAATAAAAAAGTATAATTACTATTTAAAATAAGATAGATGAATCAAGCGTGAACTAGAACAAATCTGTACATTGAAGAGAGACGTCATTTACACAACCAAAGATATAAGAGGAAGGTAGAATTCCATAGCAAAGGAAGGAATCATTAGAGAAGAAAAAAAAAAGGGATAAAGTAGTTAGAAAGGAAGATTCAGAATCTGTAAGTGTATCTCATCCCTAGCACTAAGAAATCAGATAAAAAAGTATAATTACTATTTAAAATAAGATATAAAAATCAAGCATGTACCATAACAAATGTGTACATTGAAGGGAGATGTCTTTTCCACCACACAATATATAAGAGGAAGGTAGAATTCCATGGAAATGTAAGGAATCGTCAAAGAAGAAAAAAAAAGGGATGTAGTTCTAAAAAAGGAAGGCTCAAAATCTTGAGGTGTATCCCATCCCTAGCAATTAGTAATCAAATAAAAGGGTATTATTACTTTTTAAAATAAGATAGACAAATTGAGCATGTACCAAGACAAATGCGTACATTGAAGGGAGACATTTTTCTGCCACTAAAGATATAGAAAGGTATAATTCCATGGAATATGAAGGAATCATCAAAGAATTAAACAAAATTAGATAAAGTGATCAGAAAGGAAGAGTCAAAATCTTTAGGTGTATCTCGTCCCTAGCACTTAATAATCAGATAAAAGAGTATATAGATAGACAAATTGAGCATGTACCAAAACAAATGCGTACATTTAAGGGAGATGTCTTTTCTACCACAAAAGATATAAGAGGAAGGTAGAATTCTATAGCAAATGAAGGAATCATCGAAGAAGAAAAAAAAATGGATTAAGTGATTAGAAAGGAAGGCTCAAAATCTACATGTGTATCCCATCCTTAACACTTAATAATCAAATAAAAAGTATAATTACTATTTAAAATAAGATAGACGAATTGAGCATGTAACCGAATAAATGTGTCCATTGAAGGGAGATGTATTCTCCACCACCAAAGATATAAGAGGAAGTAAGAATTCCATTGCAAAGGAAGGAATCATCGAAGAAGAAAACAAAAAGGGGTAAAGTGATCAGAAAGGAAGACTCTGAATCTTTAGGTGTATCACATCCCTAACACTTAGCAATCAAATAAAAAAGTATAATTACTATTTAAAATAAGATAGACAAACTGAGCATGTACCAGAACGAATGTGTACATTTAAGGGAGACATCTTTTCCAACACCAAATATATAAGAGGAAGGTAGAATTCAACAACAAATGAAGGAATCATCAGAGAAGAAAACAAAAAGGGATGAAGTGATCCAAAAGGAAGACTCAGAATCTTCATGTGTATCTCGTCCCTAGCACTTAGCAATCAGATAAAAAAGTATAATTACTATTTAAAATAAGATAGCTGAATCAAGCATGTACCAAAAAAAATGTGTACATTGAAGGGAGAAATATTTTCCACCACCGAAGATATAAGAGGAAGTTAGAATTCCATAGAATAGGAAGGAAGCATTAGAGAAGAAAACAAAAAGGGATAAAGTGATTAGAAAGGAAGACTCAAAATCTTCAGGTGTATCCTATCCCTACCACTTAGAAATCAGATAAAAAATTATATTTATTTTGTAAAATAAGATATATGAATCAAGCATGTACCAAAAGAAATACGTACATTGAAGGGAGACATGTCTTCCACCATCAAAATTATAAGAGAAATGTAGAATTCCATAGTAAAGGAAGGAATCATTGGAGAAGAAAACAAAAAGGGATAAAGTCATCAAAAAGGAAGACTCAGAATCTTCAAGTGTATCCCATCCCTAACACTTAGCAATTAGATAAAAAAGTATAATTACTAATGAAATGAAAATTGACGAATCGAGCATGTACCAGAACAAATGTGTACATTGGAGGAAAATTTCTTTTCCTCCAATGATGATATAAGAGAAAGTTATAATTCTATAGCAAAGGAAGGAATCATCGAAGAAGAAAACAAAAAGGGATAAAGTAATAAAAAAGGAACACTCATAATCTTCAGGTGTATCCCATCCCTAACACTTAGCAATTAGAAAAAAATAGTATAATTACTAATGAAAATAAGATTGAAAAATCGAGCATGTACCAAATCAAATGCATACATTGGAGGGAGACATCTTTTCCCCCAATGAACACATAAGAGCAAGGTACAATTCCATAGCAAAAGAAGGAATCATCGGAGAAGAAAACAAAAAGTGATTACTTGATTAGAAAGGAAGACTCAGAATCTTCAAGTATATACCATCCCTAGCACTTAGCAATTAGATAAAAAAGTATAATTACTATTTAAATAGGATAGATGAATCGAGCATGTACTAGAATAAATGCTTACATTGAAGGGAGACATGTTTTCTTGCACCAAAGATATATGAGGAAGGTAGAATTCCATAGCAAAGGAAGGAATCATCAAAGAAGAAAACAAAAATGGATAAAGTGATCACAAAGGAAGACTCAAAATATTTAGGTGTATCCCATCCCTAACACTTAGCAATCAAATAAAAAAGTATAATTACTATTTAAAATAAGATAGTCGAATTGATCATGTACCAGAACAAATGTGTACATTGATGGGAGAGTCTTTTTCGCCATCGAAGTTATAACAGGAAGGTAGAATTCCATAGCAAAGAAAGGAATCATCGGAGAAGAAAAAAAAAGGGCATAAAGTGATCAGAAACAAAGACTTAGAATCTTATGGTGTATCATGTCCCTAACACTTAGCAACCACATAAAAATGTATACTTACTATTTAAAATAAGATAGACAAATCAAGGTTTAAGAAAAAATGCGTACATTGAAGGGAGACATCTTTTCCACCTTGGAAGATATAAGAGGAAGCTAGAATTCCATAGAAAAGGAAGGAATCATCATAGAAGAACACAAAAAGGGATAAAGTGATTAGAAAGGAAGACTCATGATCTTCAGATGTATCTTGTCTCTAACACTTACCAAACAAATAAAAAACTATAATTACTATTTAAACTGAGATAGACGAATCAAGCATGTACAAGAACAAATGCATACATTGAAGGGGATATCTTTTTTGCCAAGCAAGTTATAAGAGGAAGGTAAAATTCCATGGGAAATGAAGGAATCATCAGAGAAGAAAAAAAAATGGGATAAAGTGAACAGAAAGGAAGACTCAAAATCTTTAGGTGTATCCCATCCCTAGCACTTAGCAATCAGATAAAAAAGAATAATTACTATTAAAAATAAGATAGTCGAATCGAGCATGTACTAGAACAAATGTGTACATTGATGGGAGAAGTCTTTTCTACCATCGATGATATAAGAGGAAGGTAGAATTTCATAGCAAGGGAAGGAATCATCAAAGAAGAAAAAAAAAGGCATAAAGTGATCATAAATGAAGACTTGGAATCTTATGGTGTCTCCCATCCCTAGTACTTAGCAATCAGATAAAAAAGTATAATTACTATTCAAAATAAGATAGACGAATCGAGCATGTACCCAAAAGAATGTGGACATTGAAGGGATACATCTTTTCCCCACTAAAGATATAATAGGAAGGTAATACTCCATAGCAAAGGAAGGAATCATCAGGGAAAATAACAAAAAGTGGTTAAGCGATCAGAAAGGAAGACTCAGAATCTTTAGGTGTATCTCGTCCCTAACACTTATCAATTAGATCAAACAGTTTACTTACTATTTAAAATAAGATAGATGAATCGAGGTACCAGAACAAATGCATACGTTGAAGGGAGACATCTTTTCCACCATGAAATATATAAGCAAAAGGTAGAATTCCATATCAAAGGAAGGAATCATCAGAGAAGAACACAAAAAGGGATAAAGTGATTAGAAAGAAAGACTCATAATCTTTAGGTGTAACCCAACCCTAGCACTTAGCAATCAGATATTAAACTATAATAACTATTTCAAATAAGATAGAAGAATCAAGCATGTACTAGAAAAAATGCATACATTTAAGGGAGACATATTTTCTACCATCGAAGATATAAGAGGAGGTAGAAATCCATAGCAAAGGAAGGAATCATCGTAGAAGAAAAAAAAGGGATAAAGGGATGAAAATGGAAGACATAGAATCTTCAGGTGTATCCTGTCCCTAGCACTTAGCAATCCGATAAAAAAGTATAATTACTATTAAAAATAAGATAGATGAATCAAGCATGTACTAGAAAAAATGCATACATTGAAGGGAGATGTATTTTCTACTATCGAAGATATAAGAGAAAGGTAGAATTCCATAGCAGAGGAAGGAATCATCAGAGAATAAAACAAAAAGGGATTAAGTGACTAGAAAGGAAGACTCAGTATCATTAGGTGTATCCCATCCTTAGAACTTAGCAATTATATAAAAAAGTATAATTACTATTTAAAATAAGATAGATGAATCGAACATGTACCAGAAAAAATGTGTACATTGCAGGGAGAAATTTTTTCGAGCACCAAAGATATAAGAGGAAGGTAGAATTCCATATCAAAGGAAGGAATCATAAGAGAAGAAAACAAAAAGGGATAAAGTGATTAGAAAGGAAGACTTAGAATATTTAGATGTATCCCATCCCTAGCACTTAGCAATAAAATAAAAAAGTATAATTACTATTTAAAATAAGATACACAAATAGAGCATGTACCAGAAAAAATTCATCCAATGAAGGGAGACATATTTTCTGCCATCGAAGATATAAGATGAACATAGAATTCCATAACAAAGGAAGAAATCATCGAAGAAGAAAAGAAAAAGGGATAGTCATCAGAAAGGAAGACACAATGTTTAGGTGTATCTCATCCCTAACACTTAGAAATCAAATAAAAAAGTATAATTACTATTTAAAGTAAGATAGATGAATTGAGAATGTACCTAAGCAAATGCGTATGTTGACATGAGACGTCTTTTCTACCATCAAAGATATAAGAGGAAAGTAGAACTCCATAACAAAGCAAGAAATCGTCAGAGAAGAAAAAAGGGGATAAAGTGATTAGAAAGGAGGACTTAGAATCTTCAGGTGTATCCCATCCCTAGCATTTAGCAATCAAATAATAAAGTATAATTACTATTTAAAATAAGATAGAAAAAACAAGCATCTACAAGAACAAATGAGTACACTAAAGGGAGATGTCTTTTTTGCCACTGAAGATATAAGAGGAAGGTAGAATTTTGTAGCAGAGGAAGGAATAATCAGAGAAGAAAACAAAAAGGGATTAGGTGATCAGATAGGAAGGCTCAGAATCTTAAGGTGTATCATGTCCTTAGCACTTAGCAATCAGATAAAAAAGTATAATTACTATTTAAAATAAGTTAGACGAATCGACCATGTACTAGAACAAAGGGGTACATTGCAGGGAAACGTTTTTTTTGCCATCGAAGATAGAGGAAAGTAGAATTCCATAGCAAATCAAGGAATCATCAGAGAAGAAAACAAAAAGCGATAAAGTTATCATAAAGGAAGACTTAGAATCTTAGGTTGTATCCCTTCCCTAGCACTAGAAATCAAATAAAAAATTATAATTACTATTTAAAATAAGATAGAAAAATCATGCATGTACTAGAACAAATGAGTACATTGAAGGGAGATGCCTTTCTTTCCACTGAAGATATAAGAGGAAGGTAGAATTCCATAGCAAAGGAAGGAATCATCAGAGAAGAAAACAAAAATGGATTAGTTGATTAGAAAGGAAAACTTGGAATCTTGACGTGTATCCTATCCCTAGCACTTAGCAATCAAATAAAAATGTATAATTACTATTTAAAATAAAATAGAAGAATTGAGCATGTACCAGAACAAATGTGTACAATGAAGGGAAACATCTTTTGCATAAACAAAGATATAAGAGGAAGGTAGAATTACATATAAAAGGAAGGAATCATAGGAAAATAAAAAATAAAAAGAGATAAAGTGATTAGAAGGAAAGCCTAAGAATCTTAGGGTGTATCCCATCCTTAGCACTTAGAAATTAGATAAAAAAGTATAATAACTATTTAAAACAAAATAGATGAATTGAGCATCTACCAAAACAAATGCGTACAAAATACAAGAGGAAGGTAGAATTCCATAGCAAAGAAAGGAATCATTAGAGAATAATATAAAAAGGGATAAAGTGATAAAAAATGAAGACTCAAAATCTTTAGGTGTATCCTATCTCTAACACTTGGCAATTAGATAAAAATGTATAATTACAATTTAAAATAAAATAGATGAATTGAGCATGTACCAAAACAAAACCATACATTGAAAGGAGACATCTTTTCTGCCACTAAAGATATTAGTGGAAGGTAGAATTCCATAGCAAAGGAAGGAATCATCAGAGAAGAAAAAAAAGGGATAAAGTGATAAAAAAGGAAGACTCAAAATCTTCAAGTGTATCCCATCCCTAGAAGTAAAAATCAGATATAAAAGTATAATTACTATTTAAAATCAGATAGACGAATCAAGCATGTACCCAAAAAAAAATTTACATTGAACGAAGACGTCTTTTCCACCACTGAACATATAAGAGGAAGGTAGAATTGCATAGCAAAGGAAGGAATCATCAGAGAAGAAAACAAAAAATGGATTAAGTGATTAGATAGGAAGACACAAAATCCTCAGGTATATCCCATCCCTAGAACTTAGCAATCAGATAAAAAAGTATAATTACTATTTAAATTAAGATAGACAAATTGAGCATGTACTAGAACAAATAATTACATTGAAGGGAGATGTCTTTTCTATGACCGAAGATGTAGGTGGAATGTAGAATTCCATAGCAAAGGGAGGAATCATCTGAGAAGAAAACAAAAAGGGATAAAGTGATCAGAAATGATGACTCAGAATCTTCAGGTGTATCCCATCCCTAGCACTTAGCAATTAGATAAAAAAGTATAATTACTATTTAAAATAAGATAGATGAATCGACAATGTACCAAAACAAATGCATATATTGAAGGGACATTTACTTTCTGCCACTGAAGATATAAGAGGAAGGTAGAATTCCATAGCAAAGGAAGGAATCATCAGAGAAGAAAACAAAAATGGATAAAGTGATCAAAAAGAAAGAATCAGAATCTTCATGTGTATCTCGTCCCTAGCACTTAGCAATCAGATAAAAAATTATAATTATGATTTAAAATAAGACAGACGAATTGAGCATGTACCAAAACAAATGAGTACATTAAAGGGAGACATATTTTTTTCCACCAAAGATATAAGAGGAAAGTAGAATTCCATAGCAAAGAAAGGAATCGTTGAAGAAGAAAACAAAAAGGGATACAGTAATCAAAAAGGAAGACTCAAAATCTTCAGGTGTATCCCATCCCTAGCATTAGCAATCAGATAAAAAAGTATAATTAATTACTACTTATAATATGATAGACAAATTGAGCATGTACCAAAACAAATGTGTGCATTGAAGAGAGACATCTTTTCTGCCACTAAAGATTTAAATGGAAGGTACAATTCCATAACAAAGGAAGGAATCATCGAAGAATTAAAAAAAAGGGATTAAGTGATCAAAAGGAAGATTCAGAATCTTAAGGTGTATCCCATCCCTAACACTTAGCAATCACATAAAAAAGTATAATTACTATTTAAATAGGATAAACGAATCAAGCATGTACCAGAATAAATGCATCCATTGAAGGGAGACATCTTTTATGCCACCAAAGATATATGAGGAAGGTAGAATTCCATAGCAAAGGAAGGAATCATGAAAGAAGAAAAAAAAAAGGAATAAAGTGATCAAAAAGGAAGACTAGAAATCTTTAGGTGTATCCCATCCATAACACTTAGCAATCAGATAAAAATGTATACTTACTATTTAAAATAAGATAGACAAATCTAGGTATAAGAACAAATGCGTAGATTGAAGGGAGACATATTTTCTACCATGGAAGATATAAGAGGAAGCTAGAATTCCATAGAAAAGGAAGGAATCATCAGAGAAGAACACAAAAAGGGATAAAGTTATTAGAAAGGAAAACTCATGATCTTCAGATGTATCTCGTCCCTAGCACTTAGCAAACAAATAAAAAAGTATAATTACTATTTAAACTAAGATAGACAAATCAAGCATGTACAAGAACAAATGCATACATTGAAGGGGATATCTTTTTTTCCAACCAAGATATATGAGGAAGGTAAAATTTTCTGGGAAATGAAGGAATCATCAGAGAAGAAAACAAAAGGGGATAAAGTGAACAGAAAGGAAGCCTCAAAATCTTCAAGTGTATCCCATCCCTAGCACTTAGCAATTAGATAAAAAAGAATAATTACTATTAAAAATAAGATAGTCGAATCGATCATGTACTAGAACAAATGTGTACATTGATGGGAGAAGTCTTTTCTACCATCGAAGATATAAGAGGAAGGTAGAATTCCACAGCAAGGGAAGGAATCATCAAAGAAGAGAAAAAAAAGGCATAAAGTGATCAGAAATGAAGAATCATAATCTTATGGTGTATCTCATCCCTAGCACATAGCAATCAGATAAAAAAGTATAATTACTATTCAAAATAAGATAGATGAATCGAGCGTGTACCCAAAAGAATGTGTACATTGAAGGGATACGTCTTTTCTACCACCAAAGATATAAGAGGAAGGTAGTATTCCATAACAAAGGAAGGAATAATCAGAGAAAATAACAAAAAGTGATTAAGCGATTAGAAAGGAAGACTCAAAATCTTTAGATGTATCTCATCCCTAACACTTAGCAATTAGATCAAAAAGTGTACTTACTATTTAAAATAAGATAGACGAATCGAGGTACCAGAACAAATGTGTACATTGAAGGGAGACATCTTTTCCACCATGAAAGATATAAGAGGAAGGTAGAATTCCATATAAAAGGAATGAATCATTAGAGAAGAACACAAAAAGGGATAAATTGATTATAAAGAAAGACTCATAATCTTCAGGTGTATCCCATCCCTAGCACTTAGCAATCAGATATTAAAGTATAATAACTATTTTATATAAGATAGAAGAATCAAGAATGTACTAGAAGAAATGCATACATTTAAGGGAGACATCTTTTCTACCATTGAAGATATAAGAGGAAGGTAGAAATCCATAGCAAAGGAAGGAATCATCGTAGAAGAAAAAAAAGGATAAAGGGATCAAAATCGAAGACTTAGAATCTTCAGGTGTATCCTGTCCCTAGCACTTAGCAATCAGATAAAAAAGTATAATTACTATCAAAAATAAGATAGACAAATCAAGCATGTACTAGAAAAAATGTGTACATTGAAGGGAGATGTTTTTTCTACTACCGAACATATAAGAGAAAGGTAGAATTCCATAGAAGAGGAAGGAATCATCAGAGAATAAAACAAAAAGGGATTAAGTGACTAGAAAGGAAGACACGGTATCGTTAGGTGTATCCCATCCTTAGAACTTAGTAATTAGATAAAAAAGTATAATTTGTTGGTGTGAATAATTGTCTTGTACCTAGCTTATTCATTCACTAGGTAATTAGGGAACATATTCACATGGTTAAGTTTGCTTAGGTAAAAGATTCTTTCTAGAAGGCTTAGTTGGCTTATCTAGAACTTATCTTATCTAGCTAGGATGCATCATTTCCTAGGTTATTAGGTTGTTGGTTGTCTCATGTCATAAGATCATGACATTTCTCAACATCATGTTTATTCCTATCTCTCAACCTTGCCCATATAAGCAAGGCATCTCATGTACATTTGTAATCAAGCAATCAATCAATCTTGCATTGTGAAGCAAGCTTTCTTGCCATTCTCTTTCTTGTGGAAGTGGTTTTGGTCGCAACTGATCTTGGGGGTGTTGAGGAGTCACCATCAACTCCTACATGGTATCAGAGCTCTCCAGGTGTTGCAAATTCCTTCCCAAATCTGAGGGTGATATCTTGGCTTGAAGCTTTTGTTGGGTGCATATTGAAGTTTCAATAACCTCACGGTTGAGTTCAGAAGGCTCCGCAGACGAATTTTGACTGTAAATTTTCCTATATTGGGTAAAGTTGTTTTTGAGGCAAAAAAAATTTGCTGGAATAACTCCCTGTGCGGTACGATTTTCATATTTTCACAAAAAAAAATTCAGTAAATTTTTTTCTGCAGTATTTTGTAAAAATTTGGGGCAAAATTTTGTATTTATCGAGCATTTATTCTAAAAATATTATCAGGGTTTAAATAAAATTCTGCAGCATATTTTATATTCTGGGCAATTTAATTTTTTTTCGGCATAGTCTATAACCCTCGTGTACCAATGAAGGTCGACATACCCTAGCAGAATCTGGAGAGTACAGTTCAGATCCCTAGCTAGCGGAGTTATCATTCACGGCGTCATTTGTACCTTACGTCAGTCAATCCATCACATTGTGGTTGGGTACGCTTCATTGAATGCGGGTCCTTCATCGCCGAAGGTGTATATTTCGTATGGTCTACGGCTCACAGTTCGTTGGTGGATCGGCATCATCTGTACAAAGTACGAGCTCCTTTCTACATATTTGTGTCGCCGTCCATTGTCACATAGCTTAATCGATCGACATTGATTCTTCCATCGGCGGCATATTCCTCTGAAGATCGGTGTCCACATTTTTCTCGTCGGCATTTGGTACGCTGGTACTATTATTTCAAAATTTTATATTTCAAATTTTATTTTAATGTCATCGGCTACTAAGACTTTGATGCCAACCCATCACATGTATTATCGGGTGATATAGTCTTAACATTAAAACATTAGTAAAGTTTTTTCTTAAAAAGGTGAAAGTGCCGACCATTTCAAAGCCTTTTGCATATTTTTTAAACCCTCATGTATTTTGTAAATGCCGACCGTACTATGTATGAGCTGAAAATTTAAGCTTTATTAGCTTTTTAAGGTGTTGATTTTGCCCCCAAGTGCCTATTTATAGGGATTTTTTTCATTTTTTCATAACTTTCGCATACGGAAGCGAAATTTTTCAAATGAGATATCGTCGGAAAGCTGGAAGTCTGAATTTTTCAGTGGTACAGATATTTTGCAAAGATTTTGTAGTTTTGTGCCATATTTTCTAGGTTGAAGATAGATCTCTATTTTTGGCTTTTGAAGCTCATATCTTTGTAAATGGATGACTTAATTACTTTGGAGAAAGGGAACTATAGGCAATGGAGTAATTTAATACTCACTCATCTTGGTGAGAGGAATCTATTGTCCTATTTGTTTGATAAAGTTCCTTGTCCTAGCATAGCTAATGAGTATTGCATTTGGAAAGGCTTCAGGGCTGTTGTCTTTAGAGTTATTTTTGAAAATGTAGATGATGACTTTTTGGAGACACTTATTCACTTCCAATGTCCTCATGCTCTTTGGACTCACATTAGAGAGGTGTATGAAGACCATGATTCTTCTCCATCTCTTGAAGCTCCTCTTTCCAACTCACATGTGCTCCATTCTTCAGAGTTGATAACCCATTCTTGTGATCCTTTGGAGGAGATTGCAGATGCTTCAGAGGTTCCTGATTCTTCATCTTTTATTGATGATTCATTGAGCATGTCCAATGATTCATTGCAATAGGTATCTAAGAGTCTTCTTGATTGGGATTCTTATTTGGCAGACATTGCTTCTTTGTTTGTGGAGTCTCACATTTCAGACTTGGAGGACCAATTTGAGGGTTTATCTCTCTTATTTGATGATATTTATGGATCAACTATTGTCACTTCATGTTTTTCTTTGGAGCTTGTTCAAGATTAGTTTCCATTGGTTCCTGGTTTGTCACAGTCTGTTGTGATTGGGCATGTACCTGATTGGATTCTGGCATCATCTTCATTATCCAATAAATTGGCAACACATGAGCAGATTTTAGAGACACAATCTTCCTACATTTGGATTCATCTTCCTACCACTTCCTATCCAGAATGGGAATCATTCCTGCATTTGTACTTGGTGTATCTTCTTCCCAAGGGGAGAAACATTGTTTGTAGGCATTGGATTTTGTTTTGTCTTCAGACTTTAACCATGTTTGCAGGTGATCATACATCATGGGGGGTAATTTATTGTATATACATGATGCATGTTGTCCTTGGGGGTATCATTGAGTCCTCCATACATCATGTTTGTTTTTTTTTCTCTCTTTTGGAGAGGATTTTTGTCCCACTGGGTTTTCTCCTTTTCTCCACTTGTGAGAGATTGCATCATTTGCATTGTAAATGGGTACCTAACATGGCCTAGTAGTCGGGACCCATAGTCATAGTCTTTGCAAGTTTGCATAATAATCTTTCTCCCTAAGTTGCACTTAAGGGGGGGTGTTGGTGTGAATAATTGTCTTGTACCTAGCTTATTCATTCACTAGGTAATTAGGGGACATGTTCACATGGTTAAGTTTACTTAGGTAAAGATTCTTCTAGAAGGCTTAGTTGGCTTATCTAGAACTTATCTTATCTAGCTAGGATGCATCATTTCCTAGGTGATTAGGTTGTTGGTTGTCTCATGTCATAAGATCATGACATTTTTCAACATCATGTTCATTCCTATCTCTCAACCTTGCCCATATAAGCAAGGATCTCATGTACATTTGTAATCAAGCAATCAATCAATCTTGCATTGTGAAGCAAGCTTTCTTGCCATTCTCTCTCTTGTGGAAGTGGTTTTGGTCACAACTGATCTTGGGGGTGTTGAGGAGTCACCATCAACTCCTACATAATTACTATTTAAAATAAGATAGATGAATCGAACATGTACCAGAAAAAATGTGTGCATTGTAGGAAGACATTTTTTTGAGCACCAAAGACAAAAGAGGCAGGTAGAATTCCATAGAAAAGGAAGGAATCATTAGAAATGAAAACAAAAAGGGATAAAGTGATTAGAAAGGAAGACTTAGAATATTTCGATGTATCCCATCCCTAGCACTTAGCAATAAAATAAAAAAGTATAATTACTATTTAAAATAAGATACACAAATAGAGCATGTACCAGAAAAAAATCATCCAATGAAGGGAGATGTATTTTCTACCATGGAAGATATAAGATGAACATAGAATTCCATAACAAAGGAAGAAATCACCAGAGAAGAAAAGAAAAACGGATAAAGTCATCAAAAAGGAAGACACATAATGTTCAGCTGTATCTCATCCCTAACACTTAGAAATCAAATATAAAAGTATAATTACTATTTAAAGTAAGATAGATGAATTGAGCATGTACCTAAACAAATGTGTACATTGAAAGGAGATGTCTTTTCTACCATAGAAGATATAAAAGGAAAGTAGAATTCCATAACAAATAAAGAAATCGCCAGAGAAGAAAAAAAGGGATAAAGTGATTAGAAAGGAGGACTTAGAATCTTTTGGTGTATCCAATCCCTAGCACTTAGCAATCAGATAAAAAAGTATAATTACTATTTAAAATAAGATAGAAAAATCAAGCATCTACAAGAACAAATGAGTACACTGAAGGGAGATGTCTTTTTTTCCACTAAAGATATAAGAGGAAGGTAGAATTTTGTAGTAGAGGAAGGAATCATCGAAGAAGGAAACAAAAAGGGATTAGGTGATCAAAAGGAAGAATCAGAATCTTAAGGTGTATCCTGTCCTTAGCACTTAGCAATCAGATAAAAAAGTATAATTACTATTTAAAATAAGTTAGATGAATCGACCATGTACTAGAACAAAGGGGTACATTACAGGGAGACATCTTTTTTGCCATCAAAGATAGAGGAAAGTAGAATTCCATAGCAAAGCAAGGAATCATCGGAGAAGAAAACAAAAAGGGATAAAGTGATCATAAAGGAAGACTTAGAATCTCCAGGTGTATCCCTTCCCTAGCACTTAGCAATTAAATAAAAAATTATAATTACTATTTAAAATAAGATAGACAAATCAAGCATGTACCAGAACAAATGAGTACATTGAAGGGAGATGTATTTCTTTCCACTGAAGATATAAGAGGAAGGTAGAATTCCATAGCAAAGGAAGGAATCATCAGAGAAGAAAACAAAAATGGATTAGTTGATCGAAAAGGAAGACTTGGAATCTTGAGGTGTATCCTATCCCTAGCACTTAGCAATCAAATAAAAATTTATAATTACTATTTAAAATAAGATAGAAGAATTGAGCATGTACCAGAACAAATGTGTACAATGAAGGGAAACATATTTTGCATAAACGAAGATATAAGAGGAAGGTAGAATTACATAAAAAAGGAAGGAATCATGGGAGAAGAAAAAAAAGGGATAAAGTGATTAGAAGGAAAGTCTAAGAATCTTCAGGTGTATCCCATCCCTAACACTTAGCAATTAGATAAAAAAGTATAATAACTATTTAAAACAAAATAGATGAATTGAGCATCTACCAAAACAAATGCGTACATTGAAGGGTGACATCTTTTTGCCACCGAAGATACAAGAGGAAAGTAGAATTCTATAGCAAAGAAAGGAATCATCAGAGAATAATATAAAAAGGGATAAAGTGATAAAAAAAGAAGACTCAAAATCTTTAGGTGTATCCTATCCCTGACACTTGGCAATCAGATAAAAAAACATAATTACAATTTAAAATAAAATAGACAAATTGAGCATGTACCAAAACAAAACCATACATTGAAAGGAGACGTCTTTTCTGCCACTAAAGATATTAGTGGAAGGTAGAATTGCATAGCAAAGGAAGGAATCATCAGAGAAGAAAACAAAAAGGGATAAACTAAGCAAAAAGGAAGACTCAGAATGTTTAAGTGTATGTCGTCCCTAGAATTAAAAATTAGATAAAAAAGTATAATTACTATTTAAAACAAGATAGACGAATCAAGCATGTACCAAATTTTTTTTTACATTGAACGAAGATGTCTTTTCCACCACTGAAGATATAAGAGGAAGGTAGAATTTCATAGCAAAGGAAGGAATTATCGGAGAAGAAATCAAAAAATGGATTAAGTGATCAGATAGGAAGACACAGAATCTTTAGGTATATCTTGTCCCTAGAACTTAGCAATCAGATAAAAATGTATAATTACTATTTAAAAAAAGATAGAAAAATCAAGCATATACTAGAACAAATAATTACATTGAATGGAGATGTCTTTTCTATGACCGAAGATGTAAGTGGAATGTAGAATTCCATAGAAAAGGAAGGAATCATCTAAGAAGAGAACAAAAAGGGATAAAGTGATCAGAAATGATGACTCGGAATCTTCAGGTGTATCCCATACCTAGCACTTAACAATTAGATAAAAAAGTATAATTACTATTTAAAATAAGATAGATGAATCGACAATGTACCAAAAAAAATGCATATATTGAAGGGATATTTACTTTCTACCACCGAAGATATAAGCGGAAGGTAGAATTCCATAGCAAAGGAAGGAATCATCGGAGAAGAAAACAAAAATGGATAAAGTGATCAAAAATAAAGACTCAGAATCTTCATGTGTATCTCATCCTTAGCACTTAGCAATCAGATAAAAAAGTATAATTATGATTTAAAATAAGACAAACGAATTGAGCATTTACCAAAACAAATGAGTACATTAAAGGGAGACATATTTTTTTCCACCAAAGATATAAGACGAAAGTAGAATTCCATAGCAAAGAAAGGAATCATCGAAGAAAAAAAAAAGGGATCATGTAATCAAAAAGGAAGACTCAAAATCTTTAGGTGTATCCCATCCCTAGCATTAGCAATCGGATAAAAAAGTATAACTACTACTTATAATATGATAGAATAATCGAGCATGTACCAGAACAAATGTGTGCATTGAAGAGAGACATCTTTTCTGCCACTAAATATTTAAATGGAAGGTACAATTCCATAATAGAGGAAGGAATCATCGAAGAATAAAAAAAAGGGATTAAGTGATCAGAAGGAAGATTCAGAATCTTCAGGTGTATCCCATCCCTAACACTTAGCAATCAAATAAAATAGTATAATTACTATTTAAATAGGATAGAGGAATTGAGCATGTACCAAAATAAATGCGTCCATTGAAGGGAGACATCTTTTCTGCCACCGAAGATATATGAGGAAGGTAGAATTCCATAGCAAAGGAAGAAATCATCAAAGAAGAAAACAAAAAGGGATTAATTGATCAGAGAGGAAGACTCAAAATATTCAGGTATATCATGTCCCTAGAACTTCTCAATTAGATAAAAAAGTATAATTACAATTTAAAATAAGATAAAGGAATCAACTATGTACTAGAAATAATGTGTACATTAAAGGGAGTCATCTTTTCCCAGACTAAAGATATAAAAGGAAGATAGAATTCCATAGCAAAGGAAGGAATCATTGGAGAAGAAAATAAAAAAGGGATAAAGTGATCAAAAAGGAAGACTCAAAATCTTTAGGTGTATCCCATCCTAGCACTTACCTGAATCAGATAAAAAATTATAATTACTATTTAAAATAAGATAGACGAATCAATGATATTATAAAAAAATGCATACATTTAAGTGAGACATCTTTTCTACAACCAAACATATAAGTGGAATGTAGAATTCCATAGCAAAGGAAGGAATCATCGGAGAGGAAAACAAAAAGGGACCAAGAGATCAGAAATGAAGACTTAGAATCTTCAGGGGTATCCCATCCCTAGCACTTAGCAATGAGATAAAAACATATAATTACTATTTAAAATAAGATAGAAAAATCGAGCATTTACTAGAACAAATGCATACATTGAAAGTATATGTCTTTCTAGCAAAAAAAGATATAACAAGGTAGAATTCCATAGCAAAGGAAGGAATAATTAGAGAAGAAAACAAAAAGGGATAAATTGATCAGAAAGGAAGACTCAGAATCTTCAGGTGCATCCCATCCCTAGAACTTAGCAATCAGATAAAAAAGTATAACTACTATTTAAAATAAGACAGATGAATTGAGCATGTACCAGAACAAATACATACATTAAAGGGACATCTTTTTTGGGACCGAAGATATAAGATGGGTTTAGAATTCCATAGAAAAGGAAGGAATCATTGGAGAAGAAAACTAAAACAAATAGATTGATAAAAAAGGAAGAATCAGAATCTTCAGGTGTATCCCATCCCTAACACTTAGCAATCAGATAAAAAAATATAATTACTATTTAAAATAAAATAATAGAATAGAGCATGTACCACAATAAATATGTATATTGAAGGGAGACGTCTTTTCTATTACTGAAGATATAAGAGGAAGGTAGAATTCCATAGCAAATGAAGGAACCATCAGAGAAGAAAACAAAAAGGGATAAAGTGATTAGAAAGGAAGACTCAGAATCTTCAGGTGCATCCCATCCCTAACACTTAGCAAGCATATAAATAAGATTAATTACTATTTCAAATAATATAGATGAAACAAGCATGTACTAAAAAAAAATGGGTACATTAAAGGGAGATGTCTTTTCTGCCATCAAAGATATAAGAGGGAGGTAGAATTCTATAGCAAAGGAAGGAATCATCGGAGCAGAAAAAAAAGGGTTATAAAGTGATCAGAAAGAAAGACTCGGAATCTTCAAGTGTATCCCATCCCAAGCACTTAGTAATAAGATAAAACAAGTATAATTACTATTTAAAATAAGATAGATGGATTGAGCATGTACCAAAACAAATGCGTACATTGAAGGGAGACATATTTTCCACCATTGAAGATATAAGAGGAAGGTAGAATTCCATAGCAAAGGAATCATTAGAGAAGAAAATAAAAAAGGGATAAAGAGATTAGAAAGGAAGAGTTAGAATATTCAGGTGTATCGCATCCCTAGCACTTAGAAATCAAATAAAAAAGTATAACTACTATTTAAAATAAGACAAATCAACCATGTACTAGAAAAAAATGTGTGCATTGAAAGGAGACGTTATTTCTACCACTGAAGATATAAGGGGAAGGTAGAATTCCATAGTAAAGGAAGGAATCATCGTAGAAAAAAAAATTTATAAAGTGGTCAGAAAGGAAGACTCAGAATCTTTAGGTGCATCCTATCCCTAGCACTTAGCAATCAGATAAAAAGTGTAATTACTATTTAAAAGAAGATAGATGAATCGAGCATGTACCAAAATAAATGCATACATTGAAGGGAGACGTCTTTTTTGCCATCGAAGATATAAGAGGAAGGATGAATTCCATACCAATGGAAGGAATCATCAGCGAAGAAAAAAAACGGGATAAAGTGATTAGAGAGGAAGACTTATAATCTTTAGGTGTATTTTGTCCCTAGCATTAGCAATCGGATAAAAAATTATAAGAAAGGAATGTACAATTCCATAATAAAGGAAGGAATCATCGAAGAAGAAAATAAAAAGGGTTTAAGTGATCAAAAAGGAAGACACAAAATCTTCAGGTGTATCCCATCCCTAACACTTAATAATCAAATAAAAAAGTATAATTACTATTTAAAATAAGATAGATGAATCAACCATGTACTAGAACAAATGTGTATATTGAACAAAGACATCTTTTCCATGACAAAAGATATAAGATGAATGTAGAATTCCATAACAAAGGAAAAAATCATCAGAGAAGAGAACAAAAAGGGATAAAATGATCAGAAAGGAAGAATAAAAATCTCCAAGTGCATCCCATCCCTAGCACTTAGACATCAGATAAATAATTTTAATTACTATTTAAAATAAGATAGATGAATTGTGTATGAACCAGAACAAATGTTGACACTGGAAGGAGACATCTTTTCTACCATCAAAGATATAAGAGGAAGGTATAATTACATAGAGAAAGAAGGAATCATTAGAGAGGAGAACAAAAGGGGATAAAGTGATCAAAAAGTAAGACTCAGAATATTTAGGTGTATCTCACCACTAGCACTTAGCGATTAGATAAAAAAGTATAATTACTATTTAAAATAAGATAGATGAATTGAGCATGTACTAGAACAAATGTGTACATTCAAGGAAGATGTCTTTTCTGCCACCGAAGATATAAGAGGAACATATAATTCCATAGAAAAGGAAGGAATCATTGGAGAAGAAAAAAAAATGGATTAATTGATTAGTAAGGAAGACTCAGAATCTTCAGGTGTATCATGTCCATAGAACTTATAAATCAAATAAAAAAAGTATAATTACTATTTAAAATAAGATAGACGAATCGAACATGTACCAGAACAAATGCTTACATTGAAGGGAGACGTCTTTCCCACCATTGAGGATATAATAGGAAGGTAGAATTCTATACCAAAGGAAGGAATCATCAGAGAAAAAAACAAAAATAGATTAAGTGATAATAAAGGAAGACTTAGAATCTTCAGGTGTATCCTGTCCCTGACACATAGCAATTAGATAAAAAACTATAATTACTATTTAAAATAAGATAGGAAAATCGAGCATGTACAAGAAAAAATGTGTATATTGCAAGGAGATGTCTTTTCAATGACCAAGGATATAAAATGAAGGTAGAATTCAATAGCAAAGGAAGGAATGATCAGAGAAGAAAACAAAAAGGGATAAAGTGATCAGAAAAGAAGACTCAGAATCTTCAACTGTATCATGTCCCTAGCACTTACCATTAGACAAAAAGGACTAATTACTATTTAAAATAAGATAGAAGAATCGATTATGTACCCAAAAAAATGTGCACATTGAAGGGAGGTGTCTTTTCCACTACCAAAGATATAAGCGAAAGGTAGAATTTCATAGCAAAGGAAGGAATTATCGAAGAAAAAAGGAAAAAGGGATAAAGTGATCAGACAGGAAGACTCAGAATCTTCAAGTGTATCTAGTCCCTAGCACTTAGTAATCAGATAAAAATGTATAGTTACTATTTAAAATAAGGTAGACGAATCAAGCATGTACCAGAAAAAATGCGTAGATTGAAGGCAGACGTCTTTTGCATTGTCAAAAATATAAGAGGAAGGTAGAACTCCATAGAAAAAGAAGGAATCATCAGAGAAGAAAATAAAAAGGGATAAAGTGATCAGAAAGGAAGACTCAAAATCTTTAGGTGTATTCCATCTGTAGCACTTATCAATTAGATAAAAAAGTATAATTACTATTTAAAATAAGATAGACAAATTGATCATGTACCAGAAAAAAAATGTATATTGAAGGGAGACATCTTTTCTTCCACCAATCATATTAGTCGAGGGTAGAATTCCATAGAAAAAGAAGGAATCATTGGAGAAGAAAACAAAAAGCGATAAAGTGATCAGAAAGGAAGACTCATACTATTCTAGTGTATCCCATCCCTAGCATTAAAAATCAGATAAAATAGTATAATTACTATTAAAAATAAGATAGATGAATCGAGCATGTACTAGAACAAATGCATACATTGAAGGGAGACATCTTTCCCGCTACTAAAGATATTAGTGGAAGGTAGAATTCCATTGCAAATGAAGGAGTCAAAGGAGAAGAAAACAAAAAGGGATAAAGTGATAAAAAATGAAGACTCAGAATCTTTAGGTGTATCCCATCCCTAGCACTTAGTAATCAGTAAAAAAATTATAATTACTATTTACAATAAGATAGACAAATCGAGCATGTACCAGAGAAAATGTGTATATTGAAGGGAGACCTATTTTCTGCCACTGATGATATAAGAGGAAAGTAGAATTCCATAGTAAAGGAAGGAATTATCAAGGAAGAAAATTAAAAAAGGGATTAATTGACCAAAAAGGAAGACTCAAAATATTCAAGAGTATCCCGTCCCTAGAGCTTAGCAATCAGATAAAAAATTATAATTACTATTTAAAATAAGGTAGATGAATCGAGCATGTACTAGAAGAAAAATGTACAATGAAAGGAGATGTCTTTTTTGGGACCGAAGATATAATAGGGAGGTAGAATTCCATAGCAAACGTAGGAATTATTGGAGAAGAAAACAAAAAGGGATAAAGTGATTAGAAAGGAAGACTTCAAATCTTCAGGTGTATCCCATCCCTAGCACTTAGCAATTAGATAGAAAGGTATAATTACTATTTAAAATAAGATAGACTAATTGAGTATCTACCAGAAAAAATGTGTGCATTGAAGCAAGACGTCTTTTCTACCACCAAAGATATAAGTGGAGCATAGAATTCCATAGAAAAGGAAGGAATCATCACAGAAGAAAAAAAAAGGGATAAAGTGATTAGAAATGAAGAGTCAAAATCTTCAAGTGTATCTCATTCCTAGAACTTAGCAATCAGATTAAAAGGTATAATTACTATTTAAAATAAGATAGACGAATCGAGCATGCACCAAAAAAAATGGGTACATTGAAGGGAGATCTTGTTTCAGCCCCCCAGAGATATAAGAGGAAGGTAAAATTCTATAGCAAAGGAACAAATAATCAAAGAAGAAAATAAAAAGGGATAAAATGATTAGAAAGGAAGACTTAGAATCTTCAGGTGTATCTCATCCCTATAGCTTAGCAATCAGATAAAAAGTATAATTACTAAAATAAGATAGACAAATCGAGCATGTACCATAACAAATGCGTACATTGAAGGGAGACGTCTTTTCCAAGACCGAACATATAAAAGGGAGGTATAATTCTATAGCAAATAAAGGAATCATTGGAAAAAGAAACAAAAAGTGATAAACTGATTATAAAGGAAGATTCAAAATATTCAAGTGTATCCTATCCCTACAACATAGCAATCAGATTAAAAAGTATAATTACTATTTAAATAAGATAGATGAATCAAGCATGTACCATAACAAATGTGTACATTGAAGGGAGACATCTTTTCTTCCACCAAAGATATAAGAGGAAGGTACAATTCCATAGTAAAGGAAGGAAATATTAGAGAAGAAAACAAAGAGGGATAAAGTGATCATAAAGGAAGACTCAAAATCTTCATGTGTATCCCATCCCTAGCACATACAAATCAAATAAAAAAGTATAATTACTATTTAAAATAAGATAGATGAATCAAGCATGTACCAAAACAAATGTGTATAGTGAAGGGAGACATATTTCCTGCCACTGAAGATATAAGAGGAAGGTAGAATTCCATAACAAAGGAAGGAATCATTAGAGAAGAAAACAAAAAGGGATAAAGTGATCATAAATAAAGACTCAAAATCTTTAGATGTATCCCATCCCTAGCACGTACAAGTCAAATAAAAAAGTATAATTACTATTTAAAATTAGATAGATGAATCGAGCATGAACCAGAACAAATGTGTACATTGAAGGGAGACATCCTTTCCACCATCAAATAAATTAGTGGAAGGTAGAATTAAATAGTAAAGGAAGGAGTCATTGGAGAAAAAAAAGAAGCATAAAGTGATCAAAAAAGAAAACTCAAAATATTGAGGTGTATTCTGTCCCTAGCATTAAAAATCAGATAAAAAAGTATATTGATAGACAAATAAATTAATCAGAAAGGAAGACTCAAAATCTTCAAGTGTATGTCATCCCTAAAACATGGAAATTAGATGAAAAGGTATAATTACTATTTAAAATAAGATAGAAAAATCAGCAAGCACCAGAAAAAATGTGTACATTGAAGGGAGACTTCAATGGAGACGTATTTTCCACCACTGAAGACATTAGTGGAAGGCAGAATTCCATACCACAGAAAGGAATCATTTGAGAAGAAAACAAAAAGGGATAAAGTGATAAAAAAGGAAGACTCAAAATATTTCGGTGTATCCTATCCCTAGCACTTGGCAATTAGATAAAATTTTATAATTATTATTTAAAATAAGATAGATGAATCGAGCATGTACCAAAAAAAATACGCATTGAAGGGAGACATATTTTCTGCCATCGAATATATAAGACAAAGCTAGAACTCCATAGCAAAGGAAGGAATCATGGCAAAAGAAAACAAAAAGGGATAAAGTGATCATAAAGGAAGAATTAGAATCGTGAGGTGTATCCCATCTCTAGCACTTAGCAATTAGATAAAAAAGTATAATTACTATTTAAAACAAGATAGATGAATGGGGCATGTACCAAAACAAATGCCTACATTGAAGGGAGACATCTTTTCCACCAACGAAGACATAAGAGGAAGGTTGAATTCCATAGCAAAGGAAGGAATCATCAGAGAAGAAAACAAAAAGGGATAAAGTGATCAAAAAAGAAGACTCGGAATCTTAAAATGCATCCTATCCCTTGCACTTAGAAATTAGATAAAAAAAAAATTAATTACTATTTAAAATAAGATAGATGAATTGAACATGTACCAGAAAAATCCATACATTGAGGGGATACATCTTTTCCACCATCGAAAATATAAGTGGGCGGTAAAATTCCATAGCAAAGGAAGGAATCATTAGAGAAAAAACCAAAAAGGTATAAAGTGATTAGAAAGGAAGACTCAGAATCTTCAAGTGTATCCCGTCCCTAGCACTTACAATTAGATAAAAAAGTATAATTAATATATAAAATAAGATAGACGAATCAAGAATCTACCATAACAAATGTGTGCATTGAAGGGAGACATATTTTCCACCACTAAAGATATACAAGGAAGGTAGAATTCCATAGCAAAGGAAGAAATCATTAGAGAAGGAAAAAAAGGGATAAATTGATTAGAAAGGAAGACTCAAAACCTTCAAGTGTATCCCATCCATAGAACTTTGCAATTAGATAAAAAAGTATAATTACTATTTAAATTAAGATAGATGAATTGAGCATGCACCAGAAAAATGTGTACATTGATGGGAGATGTCTTTTTAGGGACCGAAGATATAAGAGGGAGGTAGAATTACATAGAAAAGAAATGAATCATTGGAGAAAAAAATAAAAAGGGATAAAGAGATTAGAAAAGAACACTCAGAATCTTCAGGTGTATCCCTTCCCTAGCACTTAGCAATCAGATAAAAAAGTATAATTACTATTTAAAATAAGATAGACGAATCAAGCGTGTACCAAAACAAATGCGTACATTGAAGGGAGAGATCTTTTCCACAAT
>VDFB02270651.1:106232750-106320722 GCA_007258455.2 Sequoia sempervirens | reverse complement strand
AGGTGCATCGCCAAGGTAGGCACCTCTCCCGGGGCAGTCACTGTCTCGGCAGGGTCCACTACCTCAGTCGAGATATTGCCAACAGTCTGTTCTGTTACACCACCGCCAGCATCGGCAGCAATAGGAGTGGCAACCTCGGCAGTAGGAATTGGGGGAATGACGGAGGCCACTGAGGAGACAACTCCAACCCCAGGAGCACCCAGAGTAGCACAGATTGATAGCTGGTTGGGATCGGTAGGCCTCACATTGGACGTGGCCGAGTAGCCAGACCAGCAGGAGAAGAGTCCCTCAGAGGGACAAGGAGATGAGGATGGGCCAATCATTCACACCCAGCAGAGTGAGACGGCCAGACTTGGCGAGGACACACTTGCACACCCGGAGGCTAGCATAGCAGAGGCACCAGCGACAGCCATTCATGAGCTTCAGCCGGTCGTCGGCGAACCACCCCAGGAGGAGACAGAACATTGTATACCTTCTGATGATGAGGAGAATGAGGAGGGTGCTTCCACGGAGGGATTTGTCATGGAAATGTCACAGCCAAACCTGTTGGACCCAGTAGGCATGGTGCAGCAATATGTGTAGGAGCTCGAGCATATGGGCAGATTGATGATCTGAGTGGGACAGGTTTCCAGGGACCTAAGGATTGGTCGATCGTCTCTAGTGGGCCAGGAGGTTCACCGCATCCAAGGATTTGTGCAGATGGGGTGTGAGGCTGAGTTCGCATGGATATTTGGCGAGGGGTGGCCAGCAAGAGAGACTCCTACTATGATGAGAGCCTGGCGGGGTCGACCACCGAGGCTAGTAGGGCGGGATGCAGGCATTCTGGAGAGTTTATACTACATAGAGCTCGCCTTCCGAGATGTTTTTATTCTGATGAAGCGCCAAATATTTTCCACTGAGGTAGCAGTATCACGTCGAGTGGACGCATATAGACTCCTGCAGAGGGTTAAGGATGAGTCCACTGTGACCATCAAGAGCATTGAGAATGACTTGGCTGAACAATCTTGGCTTGCCAGTGTGAGGGGATCTCGATTGGACATCTTGGAGCCTTGGGTGGCAGTCTTGGAGGAGGAGGAAAAACAAAAAGAGGCAGCATGGGAGCAGCGGGTGAAAGCATTAGAGGATCAGTTGGCTGCAAAAGAGGTTGATTTGGCAGCTAAGAGTGCAAAGACAGAAAAGGTGAAAAGCCAACTTATGGAGGTAGCTCGGATGGTAAAAGCGGCAAGGGAGAGGGAGATCCTGGCAGATTGGCAGCTTCGCACATGTACGGAGGAGCTGAGGCACCTGCGAGTAGAGTATTCTTCCACCACTCCGGCGTCATCTGTGCATCCAGGGACGCACTCCCTTCCCCCTACTTCTCAATGATCTTATCTTGCTGTATGTATGTCGTCTGGAAGACGACTTCTTTTTTGGGGGGATGATGTTAGTCGGATATTTTACTTTGTTGTCAGTCGTAGTCAGCCTTGGTCGTAGTCGGCCAATTGTCAATAAAACTATAGATTAGTAAAGAATAATAATGTCATGTACTTTCGGGAAAACATTTTCAGATTAATGCTATGTTAATGTTGTTATGAAACGTTGTGTTGGTTGGTTATCTAACCGCCGTCGAGCGTTATATGTAGTCGGTTGGGATAGTCGGGAAGAAATTATGAATGAGTTTTTGTTGCCGATGTTTATACTATAAGCATTGTGATACTCTCTTGTACATTATATTTCTGATGATGAATAAAGTTTCTGGCATTCAACTATGATATCTTTCAGTCTATTGTTTTATCCTATGTTCTGCACATTACAAGTTTGCCAGTAGTACGTAAGGTTTGAATCCCATTCCGTAGGAAAACAACGATTTGGTTCGGGTTGGCTTTGGCTACAAAGCTTATTGGAGGAGGTGTGTGGAATAGGATCATTGCTAGGCTAGGATCTTATCCCACAAGTATCTTCCAGGGATTTGTAAGGAGCTTCCCAAGTTTCCTCTAGTAGGGAAAGGCTTGGTGATTTGGGGAATGCTTAAGAAAGGGTTTGCGCTAATCAAGGAGGGCATGTTCTGGATTTGTAATAAGGGGGCTAAGGATATGTTTTGGTCTGATTCTTGGGATGGTTACATGCCCATTCTTCGTCAGTACCGTAATTTGGTGACTCTATCGCAGAGATTTTTGGAGGCTGGCTGGTCTAGAGTGAGTGATTTTAAGAATTTTGACCTTGGTAGTCAGGTGGAGGTGGCTAGATGGAAGGACCCTGGTGAGTGGCCTGTTCTCAGGTTGGAGGATGATGGTATTGTGCTTCAGAATATCTTGGCTGGCAGACAATGCAAATCCCTTAGGGATAAGGATATTCTAGCTTGGAGCCCGAACCCTAAGGGTATTTTTACTGTAGCTAGTGGTTATCAGGAGTTGATTTCTCATAAGTTTGTGGGGGTGGAGGCCCCTTGGTGGAAACAGGTGTGGAACAAGTTTTCATGGCCTAAGTGTAATTGTTTTGTTTGGGCTCTTGCTTGGAATAGATGTTTGACTTGGGAGAACCTTCGTAAGCGTGGATTCCAAGGACCCTCTATGTGTGTTTTGTGTGGGTGCAGTGAGGAGGATTCTTCCCATTTATTCTTTCGATGTTCTTATTCTATGTTGGTCTGGCATTGGTGGTGGGGTATTTGGAAACATCCTTGTGTTCATGCTTCTTATCTTGTTGAATTTTGGAGTAATCTAGGAAGGCCCCCCTCCTAGGCCTCTTTTCTCCAGATTTTGTGAAGCATTGGTCCTACTTTCATCCTTTGGAAAATGTGGTTGGAAAGGAATCGTAGGATTTTTCATGGAGAAAAGTTGATGGCTCAACAGGTTTGGCACAAAATTATTGGGATGATCCAAGAGACTGTGGAAGCTAAATGTGAAGTGACTCTTCCATTGGAAAGAAGAGACGATGAGATTGTGAATAGATTGGGGATGCAGGAGTTGACTCTGATCTCTGTCTGTGTTAGAAGAGGTAGGAGAGAAAAAATGAAGGTTAGAAGATGGTTGCCTCCTCCGATGGAGTTTCTAAAGATTAATACTGATGGTTCCTCTAGAGGCAACCCAAGGCCTACTGGTATTGGTTGAATTGGTAGAGACTGTATTGGTTCAGTCATTTTTCTTTTCTCCATCCATAAGAGGCAGAATTCTAACAACCTTATGGAAGGGTTGGAGATTCTTTGGGCTATTGAATGTGCTTGCACCTTGGGTTGGCGAAAGGTTATCTATGAATCTGACTCACAGATTGTTGTTAATTTGTTGCTTGAGAAAAGGGTAGCTGATGTTGATTGGTAGATTGCTATAGTGGTTAGACAGATTTTGCAAAGTTTCTCTGCATTGGAAGTGGTGTCTTTTGTCCACATCCCACGTGAATGGAATAGGGCGGCTGATTGTTTGGCCAAGTGGGCTTCAAAGCATGAGGATGATTGGAGGATTGAGGGGTGGGGACAGTTATCTCCTGAGTATGTTCTTGATCTAGAGAAGGTCATTGCTAATGATATGGAGGGATAAGATGTTGGTGGTTGGTTTGTTGGTGGTTTTGTTTGTACTTGTTCTGGGTTTTCCTTTGTGCGAGCTGATGGGCTCCCTTTTTCTTATGTACTATTAATCTTTCGACTTCAATAAAGTTTTTACCCCTTTTATTAAAAAAAAGATAGACAAATTGAGCATGTACTAAAAAAAATCCATATATTAAAGGGATACATCTCTTTTGCCACCAAAAATATAAGAGGAAGGTAGAATTCCATAGCAAAGGAAGGAATCATCAAAGATGAAAACAAAAAGGGATAAAGTGATCAGATGGGAAGACTCAAAATCTTTAGGTGTATCTCGTCCCTAGCACTTAGCAATTAGATAAAAAAAGAATAATTACAATTTAAAATAATATAAACAAATCGATCATGTACTAGAACAAATGTGTACATTGAAGGGAGACACTTTTTCTAGGACCGAAGATATAAGAGGGAGGGAGAATTGCAAAGCAAAGGAAGGAATCATCAGAGAAGAAAATAAAAACGGATAAAGTGATTAGAAAGGAAGATTCAAAATCTTCAGTTGTATCGCATCCCAAGAACTTAGAAATCAGATAAAAAATTATAATTACTCTTTAAAATAAGATAGATGAATTGATCATGTACTAGAAAAAATGTGTAAATTGAAGGGAGGTTTCTTTTCAGGGACTAAAGATATAAGAGGGAGGTAGAATTCCATAGAAAAGAAAGGAATCATTGGATAAAAGAACAACAAGGGATAAAATGGTAAGAAAGGAAGACTAAGAATCTTCAAGTGTACCTTGTCCCTGGCACTTAGCAATCAGATAAAAAAGTCTAATTACTATTTAAAATAAGATAGATGAATCAAGAATGTACCAAAACAAATGTTTCCATTGAAGGGAGATGTCTTTTCCACCACCGAAGATATAAGAGGAAGGTAGAATTCCATAGAAAAGGAAGGAATCATCAGAGAAGAAAACAAAAAGGGTTAAATTGATCAAAAAGGAAGACTCAGAGTCTTTAGGTGTATCCCATCCCTAGCACTTAGCAATCAAATAAAAAAGTAAACTTACTATTTAAAATAAGATAGACAAATTCAACGTGTACTAGAAAAACTACATACATTGAAGGGAGACATATTTTCCGCCATCGAACTTGTAAGAGGAAGTTTGAATTCCATAGAAAAAGAAGGAATCATGGGAGAAGAAAACAAAAAGGGATACAGTGATAAAAAAGAAAGACTCAGAATCTTCAGATGTATCTTGTCCCTAGCACTTGGCTATCAGATAAAAAATTATAATTACTATATAAAATAGGATAGATGAATCAAGCTTATACCAAAAGAAATTCCTACATTGAAGGGAGATGTCTTTTATGCCACCGAAGAATTTAGTGGAAGGTAGAATTCCATAGCAAAGGAAGGAATCATTCGAGAAGAAAAAGAAAAGGGATAAAGTGATCAGAAAAGAAGACTTGTGATCTTCAGGTGTATCACATCCCTAGCTTTAAAATTTTGATAAAAAAGTATAGTTAATATTTAAAGTAAGATAGACAAATTGACCATGTACTAGAACAAATGAGTACATTGAAGGGAGACCTCTTTTCTACCACCAAAGATATAAGTGGAATGTAGAATTCCATAGCAAAGGAAGGAATCATCAGAGAAGAAAACAAAAAGGGATAAAGTGATCAGAAAGGAAGACTCGGAATCTTCAGGTGTATCCCATCCCTAAAACATAGGAATCAAATAAAAAATTATAATTACTATTTAAAATAAGATAGAAAAATCAAACTTGTACTAACAAAAATGCATACATTGAAGGAAGACGTATTTTCTCGGACTTAAGATGTAAGAGGGAGGTAGAACTCCATAGCAAAGGAAGGTATCATTAGAGAAGAAAAAAAAGAGATAAAGTGATTAGAAAACAAGACTCAGAATCTTCAATTGCATCATGTCCCTAGCACTTAGTAATCAGTTAAGAAAGTTTAATTACTATTTTAAATAAGATAGATGAATCGAACATGTACTAGAACAAATGCGTACATTGAAGGGACACGTCTTTTCCATCATTGAAGATACTAGTGGAAGGTAGAAATCCATAGCAAAGGAAGGAATCATCAGAAAAGAAAACAAAAAGGTATAAAGCGATAAAAAAGGAAGACTCAAACTCTTCAGTGCATCCCATTTCTAGCACTTAGCAATCAGATAAAAAAGTATAATTACTATTTAAAATAAGATAGACAAATCGAGCATGTACCAGAACAAATGCATACAATGAAGGTGACAACTTTTTTACCAATGAAGATATAAGAGGAAGGTAGAATTCCATAGCAAAGGAAGGAATCATTAGAGAAGAAAATAAAAAGGCATAAAGTGATCAGAAATGAAAACTCAAAATCTTGAGATGCATCCTGTCTCTTGCACTTAGCAATTAGATAAAAAAAATTATTTACAATTTAAAATAAGATAGATGAATCGACCATGTACCAGAAAAAATGTGTACATCGAAGGGAGAGGTCTTTTCTGCCATCAAAGATATAAGAGGAAGGTTGAATTTTGTAGCAAAGGAAGGAATCATTGGAGAAGAAACAAAAGGGTATAAAGTGATCAGAAAGGAAGACTCAGAATCATTAGGTGTATGTCATCCCTAGCACTTACAAATCAGATAAAAAAGTATAATTACTATTTAAAATAAGATATATGAATCAAGCATGTACCAGAACAAATGTGTGCATTGAACAAAGACGTATTTCCCACCACTAAAGATATAAAAGGCAGAATTCCATAACAAAGGAAAGAATCATTAGATAAGAAAAACAAAAAGGGATAGAGTGATCATAAAGGAAGACATAAAATCTTCAAGTGTATCCTGTCCCTAGAACTTAGAAATCAAATTAAAAAGTATAATTACTATTTAAAAGATAGAAAAATCGAGCATGTACCAAAAAAAATGCGTACATTGAAGGGAGATGTATTTTTTGGGACCGAAGATATAAGAGGGAGGGAGAATTGCATAGAAAATGAAGGAATCATTAAAGAATAAAACAAAAAGGGATAAAGTGATCAAAAAGGAGGACTTAGAATCTTAAGCTATATCCCATCCCTATCACTTAGCAATCAAATAAAAATCCTAATAACTATTTAAATAAGATAGATGAATCGAGCATGTACCAAAAAAAATGTGTACATTGAAGGGAGACGTATTTTCTGCCACTGAAGATATGAGATGAAGGTAGAATTCCATAGCAAAGGAAGGAATCATCGAAGAAGAAAAAAAAGGGATAAACTAATTAGAAAGGAAGACTCAGAATCTTCAAGTGTATCCCATCCCTAGAACTTATGTGATCAGATAAGAAATTAAAATTACTATTTAAAATAAGATAGACGAATTAAGCATGTACCAAAACAAATGCATACATTGAAGGGAGACATTTTGTTTGCCATCAAACATATAAGATGAAGGTTGAATTTCATAGCAAAGGAAAGAATCATGGGAGAAGAAAATTAAAAGGGATAAAGTGATCAGAAAGGAAGATAAAAAGGCATAATAACTATTTAAAATAATATAGACAAATCAAGCATGTACCAGAACAAATGCGTACCTTGAAGGGAAATGTTTTTTCTACAACCGAAGATATAAGAGGAAGGTAGAATTCCATAGAAAAGGAAGGAATCACCACAGAAGAAAATAAAAAGGGATTTTAAGTGATAAAAAAGGAAGACTCAAAATGTTCAGGTGTATCCCATCCCTAGAACTTAGCAATCAGATAAAAAAGTATAATTAGTATTTAAAATAAGATAGAAAAATTGAGAATGTACTAGAAAAAATCCATACATTCAAGGGAGATGTCTTTTTCGGGACTGAAGATATAGGAGGATGGTAGAATTACATAGAAAAGGATGGAATCATCAGAGAAGAAAACAAAAAGTGATCAACCCATCAAAAAGGAAGACTCAGAATCTTTAGGTGTATCATGTCCTTAGAACATAGCAATTAGATAAAAAAATTATAATTACTATGTAAAATAAGATAGACAAATCGAGCATGTACCCAAGAAAATGTGTACATTGAAGGTAGATGTATTTTCTAGGACTGAAAATATAAGAGGAAGGTAGAATTCCATAGAAAAGGAAGGAATCATTGGAGAAGAAAACAAAAAAAGATAATGTGATCAGAAAGGAAGATATAGAATCTTCAAGTGTGTCTCATCCCTAGAATTTAACAATTAGATAAATAAGTATAATTAATATTTATAATAAGATAGATCAATTGAGCATGTACTAGAATAAATGGACACATTGAAGGGAGACATATTTTCCACCACTGAAGATATAGGAGGAAGGTAGAATTCCATAGAAAATGAAGGAATCATTGGACAAGAAAACAAAAAAGGGATAAAGTGATTAGAAAGGAAGACTCAAAATCTTGAGGTGCATCATATCCCTTGCACTTAGCAATTAGATAAAAAAAATATTTACTATTTAAAATAAGATAGATGAATTGAGCATGTACCCAAAGAAATCCATACATTGAAGGGAGACATCTTTTCTACCATCGAAGATATAAGAGGAAGGTAGAATTCCATAGCAAAGGAAGGAATGATTGTAGAAAAAATAAATAGGTATAAAGTGATCAGAATGGAAGACTCAAAATCTTCAAGTGTATCCCATCCCTAGCACTTAGCAATTAGATAAAAAAAAGTATAATTACTATATAAAATTAGATAGATGAATCAAGCATGTACCAGAACAAATGCATATATTGAAGGGAGACGTCTTTTTTGCCACTAAAGATATAAAAGTAAGGTAGAATTCCATAGCAAAGGAAGGAATCATTAGAGAAGAAAACAAAAAGGGATAAAGTGATCAGAAAGAAGGACTCAGACTCTTCAAGTGTATCCCATTCCTAGAATTTAACAATTAGATAAAAAAAAATATAATTACTATTTAAAATAAGATAAACGAATCGAGCATGTACTAGAACAAATGCCTACATTGAAGGGAGACGTCTTTTCATGGACCAAAGATATAAGAGGGAGGTAGAATTCCATAGCAAACAAAGGAATGATTAGAGAAAAAAATAAAAAGGGATAAAGTGATAAGAAACAAAGACTCTGAATCTTCCCATGTATCCCATCCCTAGCACTTAGCAATCAAATAAAAATGTATAATTATGATTTAAATTAAGATAGGCAAATCAATCATGAACTAGAACAAATGTGTACATTGAAGAGAGACGTCTTTTCAAGGACTAAAGATATAAGAGGGAGGTAGACTTCCATAGCAAAGAAAGAAATCATTGGAGGAAAAAAAAAAAAAAGGCATAAAGTGATCAGAAAGTAAGACTCTGAATCTTCAATGCATCCCATCCCTAGCACTTTGCAATCAAATAAAAAAATATAATTACTATTTAAAATAATATAGATGAATCGAACATGTACCAAAATAAATGCATACATTGAAGTGAGACGTCTTTTCTGCCACCGAAGATATAAGAGGGAGGTAGAATTCCATAGCAAAGGAGAGAATCATCGAAGAAGAAAAAAAAAGGGATAAAGTGATTAGAAATGAAGACTTAGAGTCTTCAAATGTATCCCATCCCTAGCACTTAGCAATCAAATAAAAAATTATTATTATTATTTAAAATAGGATAGATGAATTGAGCTTGTACCATAATAAATGCGTACATTGAAGGGAGATATCTTTTTTGCCACCAAAGAATTTAGTGGAAGGTAGAATTCCATAGCAAAGGAAGGAATCATTGGAGAACAAAAAAATGGATAAAGTGATCATAAAGGAAGACTCGTAATCTTCAGGTGTATCCTATCCCTAGAACTTAGCAAATAGATAAAAATTATCATTACTATGTAAAATAAGATATTCAAATCGAGCATGTACCAAAAAAAATGTGTACATTGAAGGGAGATTCCTTTTCTAGGACCGAAGATATAAGAGGAAGGGAGAATTCCATAGCAAAGGAAGGAATTATTGGAGAAGAAAAAAAAAAGATAATGTGATCAGAAAAGAAGACTTAGAATCTTAAGGTGTATCTCATCCCTAGCACTTAGCAATTAGATAAATAAGTATAATTACTATTTAAAATAAGATAAATGAATCAAGCATGTACCAGAACAAATGGGCACATTCAAGCGAGACATATTTTCTGCCACTGAAGATATAAGAGGAAGGTAGAATTCCATAGCAAAGGAAGGAATCATTGGACAAAAAACAAAAAGGGATAAAGTGATAAAAAAGGAAGACTCATAATCTTGAGATGCATCCCATCCGTTGCACTTAGCAATTAGATAAAAAAAATTAATTACTATTTAAAATAAGATAGATGAATCGAGCATGTACCTAAAGAAATCCATACATTGAAGGGAGATGTCTTTTCTACCATCGAAGATATAAAAGGAAGGTATAATTCCATAGCAAAGGAAGGAATCATTGGAGAAAAAATAAAAAGGTATAAATTGATTAGAATGGAAGACTTAAAATATTCAAGTGTATCTTGTCCCTAGCACTTAGCAATTGTCTAAAAAAGTATAATTACTATATAAAATTAGATACAAGAGTCAAGCATGTACAAGAACAAATGTGTACATTGAAGGGAGACATTTTTTTTGACTCTGAAGATATAACAGTAAGATAGAATTCTATAGCAAAGGAAGGAATCATTAGAGAAGAAAACAAAAAGGGATCAAGTGGTTAGAAAGGAAGACTCGGACTCTTCAAGTGTACCAAAAAAAATGCGTACATTAAAGGGAGACGTTTTTTCTGAGACTAAAGATATAAGAGGGAGGTAGAATTCAATAGTAGAGGAAAGAATCATCAGAGAAGAAAACAAAAAGGGATAAAGTTATTACAAAGGAAGACTCATAATCTTTAGATGTATCCCATCCCAAGAACTTAGAAATTAGATAAAAAAATATAGTTATGTTTTAAAATAAGATAGATGAGTCGATTATGTACCAGAACAAATACGTACATTGAAAGGAGATGTCTTTTCAGGGACCAAAGATATAAGAGGGAGGTATAATTCAATAGCAAAGAAAGGAATCATTGGAGAAAAAAACAAAAAGGGATAAAGTGATAAAAAAGGAAGACTCTAAATCTTCAAGTGTATCCCATTCCTAGCACTTAGCAATCATATAAAAAATTATAATTATGATTTAAAATAAGATAGAGGAATCGATCATGTACCAAAACAAATGCGTACATTGAAGGGAGACGTATTTTCAAGGATGAAAGATAAAAGAGGCAGGTAGAATTCCATAGCAAAGAAAGGAATCATTGGAGGAAAAAACAAAAGGGATAAAGTGATTAGAAATGAAGACTCTAAATCTTCAGGTGTATCTCATCCCTAGCACTTAGCAATCAATTAAAAAAGTATAATTACTATTTAAAATAAGATAGATGAATCAAGCATCTACCAAAATAAATGTGTACATTCAAGGGAGACGTCTTTTCCACCACTGAAGATATAAGAGGAAGGTAGAATTCCATAGCAAAGGAGAGAATCATCAAAGAAGAAAACAAAAAGGGATAAAGTGATCAGAAAGGAAGACTTAGAGTCTTCAAATGTATCCTATCCATAGCACTTGGAAATCAGATAAAAAATTATAATTACTATTTAAAATAGGATAGACGAATCAAGCTTGTACCAGAAGAAATGCATACATTGATGAGAGATATCATTTCTGTCACTGAAGAATTTAGTGGAAGGTAGAATTCTATAGCATAGGAATGAACCATTGGAGAAGAAAAAAAAAAAGGGATAAAGTGATCAGAAAGGAAGACTCATAATTTTCAAGTGTATCCCATCCCTAGCATTAAAAATTAGATTAAAAAGTATAATTAATATTTAAAATAAGATAGACAAATAGACCATGTACTAGAACAAATGTGTACATTGAAGGGAGACATCTTTTCTTCTACCGAAGATATAAGTGGAATGTAGAATTCCATGGCAAAGGAAGGAATCATCGGAGAAGGAAAAAAAAAGGTATAAATTGATCATAAAGGAAGGCTCGGAATCTTTTGATGTATCCTATTCCTAGCACTTAGCAATCAAATAAAAAAGTATAATTACTATTTAAAATAAGATAGAAGAATTGAGCATGTACCAGAACAAATGCATAGATTGAAGGAAGACATCTCTTCCGCCACCCAAGATATAAGAGGAAGCTAGAATTCCATAGCAAACAAATGAATCACCAAAGAAGAAAACAAAAGAGGATAAAGTGATCAGAAAGCAAGACTCGGAATCTTTAGGTGTATCCCATCCCTAGAACATAGCAATCAGATAAAAAAGTAAAATTACTATTAAAAATAAGATAGACAACCCAAGCTTGTACCAGAAAAAATGTGTACATTGAAGGGAGACATCTTTTCTAGGACTAAAGATGTAAGTGGGAGGTAAAATTCCATATTAAAGGAAGGAATCATTGGAGAATAAAACAAAAAGAGATAAAGTGATTAGAAAGGAAGACAAAAAACCTTCAAGTGCATCCAATCCCTTGCAGTTAGTAATAAAATAAAAAAGTTTCATTACTATTTAAAATATGATAAATGAATCAAACATGTACCAGAACAAATGTATACATTGAAGGGAGATGTCTTTTCAATCACCAAAGATATTAGTGGAAGGTAGAATTCCATAGCAAAGGAAGGAATCATTGGAGAAGAAAACAAAAAGGGATAAAGTGATCAGAAAGGAAGACTCGGAATCTTTAGGTGTATCCCATTCCTAGAACTTAACAATTAGATAAAAAAGTATAATTACTATTTAAAATAAGATAGATGAATTGAGCATGTACCAAAAAAAATGTGCACATTGAAGGGAGACATCTTTTCCACCATCAAAGATATAAGAGGAAGGTAGAATTCCAAAGCAAAGGAAGGAATCATTGGAGAAAAAAATAAAAAGGTATCAACTTATTAGAAAGAAAGGTTTAGAATGTTCTGGTGTATCCCATTCCCAGCACTTAGCAATCAAATAAAAAATTATAATTACTATTTAAAATAAAATAGATGAATCGACCATGTACCAGAGCACGTACATTGAAGGGAGACGCCATTTCTTACACCAAAGATATAAGAGGGAGGTAGAATTCCATAGCAAAGGAAGGCATCATCAAACAAGGAAACAAAAAGGGATAAAGTGACTAGCAAAGAAGACTCAGAATCTTCAGCTGCATCTCATCCCAAGAACTTAGCAATCAAATAAAATAGTATAATTACTATTTAAAATAAGATAAAAAAATCGATCATGTACTAGAACAAATGCGTACATTGAAGGGAAATGTCTTTTCTACCATTGAAGATATAAGTGGAACGTAGAATTCCATAGCAAAGGAAGGAATCATCAAAGAAGAAAACAAAAAGGTATAAAGTGATAAAAAACTAAGACTCAAAATCTTCAGATGTATGTTCTTCCTAGCACTTAGCAATTAGATAAAAAAGTATAATTACTATTTAAAATAAGATAAACGAATTGAGCATGTACTAGCACACATGCATAGATTGAAGGGAGACGTCTCTTCCGCTACCCAAGATATAAGAGGAAGCTAGAATTCCATAGCAAAGGAATGAATCATCGAAGAAGAAAACAAAAGAGGATAAAGTGATCAGAAAGGAAGACTCAGAATCTTCAGGTGTATCCTATCAGTAGAACATAGCAATTAGATAAAAAATTACAATTACTATTAAAAATAAGATAGACGAATCAAGCTTGTACCGAACAAATGCATACATTGAAGGGAGACATCTTTTCTAGGACTAAAGATATAAGTGGGAGGTAGAATTCCATATTAAAGAAAGGAATCATCAAAGAAAAAAACAAAAAGAGATAAAGTGATTAGAAAGGAAGACTCAGAATCTTCAGGTGCATCCTATCCCTAGCAATTAGTAATCAGATAAAAAAATTCCATTACTATTTAAAATATGATAGATGAATCAAACATGTACCAGAAAAAATGTGTACAATGAAGTGAGATGTATTTTCCATAACTGAAGATATTTTTGGAAGGTAGAATTCTATAGCGAAGGAAGGAATCATCAGAGAAGAAAACAAAAAGGGATAAATTGATCAGAAAGGAAGACTCAAAATCTTCAGGTATATCCCATTCCTAGCACTTACCAATCAAATAGAAAACTATAACTACTATTTAAAATAAGATAAATGAATCAAGTACGTACCAAAAAAATGTGTACATCGAAGAAAGACGTCTTTTCTACCATCGAAGATATAAGAGGAAGGTAGAATTCCATAACAAAGGAAGGAATCATTGGAGAAAAAAATAAAAAGGTATCAACTAATCAGAAAGAAAGACTCATAATCTTCACATGTATCCTATCCCTAGCATTTAGCAATCAGATAAAAAATTCTAATTACTATTTAAAATAAGATAGATTAATTGAGCATGTACCACAACAAATGTGTACATTGAAGGGAGATGTCTTTTCTACCACTAAAGATAGAAGAGGAAGGTAGAATTCCATAGCAAAGGAAGGAATCATCGTAGAAGAAAAAAAGGGATAAATTGAGCTGAAAGGAAGACTCAAGATCTTCAGGTGTATCCCATCCCTAACACTTAGCAATTAGATAAAAAAGTAAAATTACTATTTAAAATAGGATAGACAAATCAAACAAATGCACTAGAACAAATGCATCCATTGAAGGGAGACAACTTTTCCTCCATTGAACATATAAGAGGAAGGAAAAATTCAATAGCAAAGGAAGGAATCATGGAAGAAGAAAACTAATAGGGATAAAGTGATCAGAAAGGAAGACTCATAATCTTCAAGCGTATCCCATCACTAGCACTAAGCAATCATATAAAAATTATAATTACTATTTAAAATAGGATAGACGAATCAAGCTTGAACCAAAAGAAATGCATACATTGAAGGGAGATGTCTTTTCTTCCACCAATGAATTTATTGGAAGGTAGAATTCCATAGCAAAGGAAGGAATCATTGGAGAAGAAAACAAAAAGGGATAAAGTGATTAGAAAGGAAGACTCGTAATATCTATTTGTATACCATCCCTAGGATTAAAAATTAGATTAAAAAATATAATTACTATTTAAAATAAGATAGACGAATCAACCATGTACTAGAGAAAATGCGTACATTGAAGGGAGATGTCTTTTCTATGATCGAAGATATAAGTGGAACATCGAATTTCATAGCAAAGGAAGGAATCATCAGAGAAGGAAAAAAAAGGGATAAAGTGATCAGAAAGGAAGACTCAGAATCTTCACGTGTATCCCGTCCCTAACACTTATCAATCAGATAAAAAGTATAATTACTATTTAAAATAACATAGACGAATTGAGCATGTACCAGGAAAAATGTGTACCTTCAAGGGAAAAATCTTTTCCACAACCAAAGATATAAGAGGAAGGTAGAATTCCATAGAAAAGGAAGGAATCATTAGAGAAGAAAACAAAAAGGGATTAAGTGATCAGAAATGAAGAATTAGACTCTTCATGTGTATCTCGTGCCAAGCACATAGCAATCAGATAAAAAGGTATAATTGTTATTTAAAATAAGATAGACGAATTGAGCATGTACTAGAACAAATGCCTACATTGAAGGTAGACATCTTTTTTAGGATCGAAGATATAAGAGGAAGGTAGAATTCCATAGCAAAGGAAGGACTCATACTAGAAGAAAATAAAAAGGGATAAAATGATCAAAAAGGAAGAATCAGAATCTTCAAGTGTATATTGTCCCTAGCACTTAGAAATTAGATAAAAAAGTATAACTACTATTTAAAATAAGATACACTAATTAAGCATTTACCAGAACAAATATGTGCACTGAAGGGACACGTCTTTTATGTTGTTGAAGATATTATAGGAGGTAGATTTCCATAGTGAAGGAAGGAATCATCTGAGAAGAAAACGAAAAGGGATAAAGTGATCAGAAGGGAAGACTCAGAATCTTAAGGTGTATCCAATCCCTAGCACTTATAAATTACATAAAAAAGTATAATTTCTATTTAAAATAAGATAGACGAATCGAGCATGTACTACAACAAATGTGTACATTGAAGGGAGATGTATTTTCTGCCACTAAAGATATAAGAGGAAGGTAGAATTCCATAGCAAAGGAAGGAATCATCAGAGAAGAAAACAAAAAGGGATAAAGTGATCAGAAAGGAAGAATCAGAATCCTTAGGTGAATCCCATCCCTAGCACTTAGCAATGAGGTAAGAAAGTTTAATTACTATTTAAAATAAGATAGATGAACTACGCATGTACCAAAATAAATGCCTACGTTGAAGGGAGACGTCTTTTCTAGGACAAAAGATATAAGAGGAAGGTAGAATTCCATAACAAAGGAAGGAATCATCAACAGAAAAAAACAAACTGGGATAAAGTGATCAAGAAGGAAGACTCATAATCTTTAGGTGTATATTGTCCCTAGCACTTAGCAAATAGATAAAAAAGTATAATTGTTATTTAAAACAAGATAAATGAATCGAGCATATACTAGAACAAATGGATAGATTGAAGGGAGACAAATTTTCTACCACTGAAGATATTAGAGGAAGGTAGAATTTCATAGAAAAGGAAGGAATCACTCGAGAAAAAAACAAAAGGGGATAAAGTGATAAAAATTGAAGATTCAGAATCCTAAGGTGTACCCTGTCTGTAGAACTTAGCAATTAGATAAAAAAGTATAATTACTATTTAAAATAAGATAGACGAACCTAGCATGTACTAGAAAAAATGTGTACATGGAAATGAGACGTCTTTTCTACCACCAGAGATATAAGAGGAAGGTAGAATTCCATAGTAAAGGATGGAATCATCATAGAAGAAAAAAAAATAGGGATAAAATGATCAAAAAGGAAGACTCAGAATCTTTAGGTGCATTGTGTCCCTAGCACTTCACAATTAGATAAAAAAGTTTAATTACTATTTAAAAATAAGATAGATGAATTGAGCATGTGCTAGAAAAAATGTGTAAATTCAAGGGAGACACCTTTTCCACCACTGAAGATATAAGACAAAGGTAGAATTCCATAGAAAAGAAAGGAATCATCGGAGAGAAAAAAAACAAGATAAACTGATTAGAAAGGAAGACTCAGAATCTTCATGTGTGTCTCGTCCCTAGCACTTAATAATCAAGTAAAAAAGTATAATTACTATTTAAAATAACATAGAAGAATCAAGCATGTACTAGAAAAAATGTGTGTGTTGAAGGGAGACATCATTTCCACCACCAAATGTATAAGAGGAAGGTAGAATTCCATAGCAAAGGAAGGAATCATGAGAGAAGAAAACAAAAAGGTATAAAATGAATAGAAAGGAAGACTTGAAATCTTTAGGTGCATCTCATGCTTAGAACTTAGCAATCAGATAAAAAAGCATAATTACTATTTAAAATGAGATAGACGAATAAAGCATGTACTAAAACAAACACGTACATTGAAGGGAGCCATCTTTTTTGGAGCTAAAGATATATGAGGAAGGTAGAATTCCATAGCAAAGGAAAGAATCATCAAAAAATAAAACTAAAACACATAAAGCGATCAGAATGGAAGACTCAGAATCCTCAGGTGTATCTCATCCCTAGAACTTAGCAATCAAATAAAAAAGTATAATTACTGTTTAAAATAAGATAAACAAATTGAGCATGTACTAGAACAAATGTGTGCATTGAAGGGAGACATCTTTTCTAAGTTAGAAGATATAAGAGGAAGACTCAAAATCTTCAAGTGTATCCCATCCCTAGCCCTTGGCACTCAGATTAAAAACTATAATTACTATTTAAAATAAGATAGACGAATCGAGCATGTACCAAAACAAATGGGTACATTGAAGGGAGACATCTTTTCTGCCACCAAAGATGTAAGAGAAAGGTATAATTCCATACCAAAGCAAGGAATCATCAGACAAGAAAAAAAAGGGGATAAAGTGATAATAAATGAAGACTTAGAATCTTCAGGTGCATCCTGTGCTTTGCACTTAGGAATTAGATAAAAAAAATTAATCACTATTTAAAATAAGATAGATGAATTGAGCATGTACTAGAATAAATGCGTACATTGAAGGGAGACGTCTTTCCATCCAAGGAAGATATAAGAGGAAGGTAGAATTCCATAGCAAAGGAAAGAATCATGGGAGAAGAAAACAAACAAGGATAACGTGATCAGAAAGGAAGACTCAGAATCTTCTTATGTATCTTGTCCCTAGACCTTAGCAATCAGATAAGAAATTATAATTACTATTTAAAATAAGATAGATGAATTGAGCATGTACCAAAACAAATGCATACATTGAAGGGAGACATTTTTTCCACTAGTGAAGATATTAGAGGAAGGTAGAATTCCATAGCAAAGGAAGGAATCATCAATGAAAGAAAACAAAAAGGGATAAATTTATCACAAAGGAAGACTCAAAATCTTCAGGTGTATCCCATCCCTAGTAATTAGCAATTAGATTAAAAAGTATAATTACTATTTAAAATAAGATAGACGAATCAAGCATGTACCAGAAAAAATGTGTACATTGAAAGGAGATGTCTTTTCTGGCACCGAAGAAATAAAAGGAAAGTAGAATTTCATAGCAAAGGAAGGAATCATCGAAGAAGAAAAAAAAAAGAGATAAAGTGATCAAAAAGAAAGACTCAAAATCCTTAGGTGTATCCTATTCCTAGCACTTAGCAATTAGATAAAAATGTATAATTACTATATAAAATAAGATAGACGAATGGAGCATGTAACATAATGAATGTGTTCATTGAAGGGAGGTGTCTTTTCCACCACCAAAGATATAATAAGAAGGTAGAAATCCATAGCAAAAGAAGGAATCATCAAAGAAGAAAAGAAAAAGGGATAAAGTGATAAAAAATGAAGACTAGCAATCTTCAAGTGTATGTTGTCCCTAGCACTTAGCAATCAGATAAAAAAGTATAATTATTATTTAAAATAAGATAAATGAATTGAGCATGTACCAGAACAAATACATACATTGAAGGAAGATGTCTTTTCTGGAACTGAAGATGTAAAAGGGAGGTAGAATTTCATTGCAAAGGAAGGAATCATTAGAGAAAAAAACAAAAAGAGATAAAGTGATCAAAAAGGAAGACTCAAAAATTTTAGGTGTATCCCATCCCTAACACTTATCAATTAGATGAAAAAGTATAATTACTATTTAAAATAACATAGACAAGTTGAGAATGTACCAAAACAAATGCGTACATTGAAGGGAGATATCCTTTCCACCACCGAAGATATAAGATGAAGGAAAAATACCATAGCAAAGGAAAGAATCATCCAACAAGAAAACAAAAAGGGATAAAGTGATCAGAAAGGAAAAGTTAGAATCTCAGGTGCATCTGTTCCCTTGCACTTAGCAATTAGAAAAAAAATTAATTACTATTTAAAATAAGATAGATGATTCGAGCATGTACAGAAAAAATACATACATTCAAGGGAGATGTCTTTTCCGCCATCAAAGATATAAGAGGAAGGTAGAATTCCATAGAAAAGGAAGGAATTATTGGAGAAGAAAACAAAAAAGAATGAAGTGATCACAAAGGAAGATTTAGAATCTTCAGGTGTATCTCGTTCCTAGCACTTAGCAAAAAGATAAAAAAAAGTATAATTACTATTTAAAATATGATAGACGAATTGAGAATGTACCAAAAAAAATGCATACATTGCAGGGAAACATCTTTTCTGCCACCGAAGATATAATAGGAAGGTAGAATTCCATAGAAAAGGGAGGAATCATCAGAGAAGAAAAACAAGAGGGATAAAATGATCTTAAAGGAAGACTCGGAATCTTCAGGTGTATCTCGTCCCTAGCACTTTGCAAATAGATAAAAAAATTATAATTACTATTTAAAATAAGATAGACGATTCGAGCATTTACCAGAAAAAATGCATACATTGAAGGGAGATGAATTTTCCACCATCAAAGATACAAGAGGAACATAGAATTCCATAGCAAAGGAAGGAATCATCAAAGAAAAACAAAAAGGATAAAGTGATCAGAAAAGAAGACTCAAAATCTTCAGGTGTATCTCATCCCTAGCACTTAGCAATCATATAAAATATTATAATCCATATTTAAAATAAGATAGATGAATCGAGCATGTACCAGAACAAATGTGCACATTCAAGGGAGATATATTTTTCGTAACCAAAGACAAGATGAAGGAAAAATTCCATAGCAAAGGAATGAATCAACGAAGAAGAAAACAAAAAGGGATAAACTGATCTGAAAGGAAGACTAATAATCCTTAGGTACATCCCTTCCCTTCCACTTAGCAATTAGAAAAAATAATAATTACTATTTAAAATAAGATAGATGAATCGAACATGTGCCAGAAAAAATGCGTACATTAAAGGGAGACGTCTTTTCCACCACCAAAGATATACGAGGAAGGTAGAATTCCATAGCAAAGGAAGGAATCCTTAGAGAAAAAAAGAAAAGGGATAAAGTGATTAGAAAGGAAGACGTAGAATCCTCGGGTGGATCTCATTCCTAGCATCTAGCAATCAGATAAAAAAGTATAATTACTATTTAACATATGATAGACGAATTGACCATGTAAAAAAACAAATACGTGCACTGAAGGGAGAGGTCTTTTCTTCCATCGAAGATATAAGAGGAAGTTAGAATTCCATAGAAAAGGAAATAATCATCAAAGAAGAAAAGATAAAAAGATAAAATTATCAGAAAGAAAGATTCAGAATCTTCGGGTGTATCCTTGTCCCTAGCACTTAGCACTTAGATAAAAAAGTATAATTACTATTGAAATTGAGATAGATGAATGGAGCATGTACTGGAACAAATGTGTACATTGAAGGGATATTTTTTTTCCACCACCAAATATATAAGAGGAAGGTCAAATTCCATAGTAAAGGAAGGAATCATCGGAGAAGAAAATAAAAAGGACAAATCGACTAGAAATGAAGACTCAAAATCTTCAGGTGTATCCCACCCCTAGCACTTAGCAATTAGTTAAAAAAGTATAATTACTATTTAAAATAAGATAGACGAATCAAGCATGTACCAGAACAAATGCGTACATTCAAGAGAGACATCTTTTTTTCCAATGAAGATACAAGAGGAAGGTAGAATTTCATAACAAAGGAATGAATCATAAGAGAAGGAAACAAAAAGTGATAAAGTAATCAGAAGGGAAGAAACAAAATCTTCTAGTGTATCCCATCCCTAGCACTTAGCAATAAGATAAAAAAGTATAATTCATAGTTAAAATAATATAGAAGAATTGTGCATGTACCAAAACAAATGCATACATTGAAGGGAGACATCTTTTCCACTATCGAAGATATAAGAGGAAGGTAGAATTCCATAGCAAAGGATGGAATCATTGAAAAAGAGAATAGAAAGGGATAAAGTGATTAGAAAGGAAGACTTAGAATCTTCAGGTGTATCTCTTCCCTAACACTTAGCAATCAGATAAAAAATAATAATTACTATTTAAAATAAGATAGATGAATCAAGCATGTACTAGAATAAATGTGTACAATTAAGGCAGATTTCTTTTCTACCACCAATGATATAATAGGAAGGTAGAACTCCATAGCAAAGAAAGGAATCATCGGGGAAGAAAACAATAAGGGATAAAGTAATCAAAAATGAAGACTTAGAATCTTCAGGTGTATCCCATCCCTAGCACTTAACAATCAAATAAAAAAGTATAATTACTATTTAAAATAAGCTAGATGAATCGAACATGTACTAGAAAAAATGTGTACATTGAAGGGAGACGTTTTTTCCACCACCCAGGATATAAGAGGAAGGAATAATTCAATAGCAAAGGAAGGAATCATCAGAAAAGAAAACAAAAGTGGATAAAGTGATCAAAATCGAAGACACAAAATCTTCATGTGTATCCTGTCCCTAGCACTTAGCAATCAACTAAAAATGTATAATTACTATTTAAAATAAGATAGAAGAATCAAGCATGTACCAGAACAAATGTGTACATTGAAGGGAAATGTTGTTTCCACCACCGAAGATATAAGAGGAAGGTAGAATTGCATAGAAAAGGAAGGAATCATCAAAGAAAAAAACAAAAAGGGAAAAATGATTAGAGAGGAAGACTCAAAATCTTCAACTGTATCCCATCTCGGGCACTTAGCAATCAGATAAAAAATTATAATTACTATTTAAAATAAGATAGATGAATCGAGCATGTACTAGAAAAAATGTGTACATTAATGGGAAACGTCTTTTCCACCACTGAGGATATAAGAAGAAGGAAGCATTTCATAGAAAAGGAAGGAATCATCAGAGAAGAAACCAAAAAATGATTAAGTGATCAAAAAGGAAGACTCAAAATCTTAAATTATATCTCATTCCTAGCACTTAGCAACCAGATTAAAAAAGTATAATTACTATTTAAAATAACATAGACGAATTGAGCATGTACTAGAACATATATATACATTGAAGGGAGATGTCTTTCCTCCCACTGAAGATATAAGAGGAAGGTAGAATTACATAGAAAAGGCTGGAATCATTGCAGAAGAAAATAAAAAGGGATAAAATGATCAAAAATGAAGACTCAAAATTTTTAGGTGTATCCCATCCCGAGCAGTTAGCAATCAGATAAAAAAGAATAATTATTATTTAAAATCATACACACAAATAGAGCATGTACCAAAACAAATACGTATAATTAAGTGAGTCATCTTTTCCACTACTAAGCATATAATAGGAAGGTAGAATTCCATAGAAAAGGAATGAATCATCAGTGAAGAAAAAAAAAAAGGGATAAAGTGATCAAAAAGTAAGACTTAGAATATTCAGGTGTATCCCATCCCTAGCACTTAACAATCAGATAAAAAAGTATAATTACTATTTAAAATAAGATAGAAGAATCAAGCATGTACTAGAACAAATTTGTACATTGAAGGGAGACATCATTTATGTCACCAAAGATATAAGAGGAAGGTAGAATTCAATAGCAAAGGAAGAAATCATTGACGAAGAAAAAAAAAGGGATAAAGTGATTAGAAAGGAAGACTCTGAATCTTCAAGTGTATTCCCTCCCTAGCACTTAGCAATAAAATAAAAAATTATAATTACGATTTAAAATAAGATAGACGAATCTACCATGTACCAGAAGAAATGTGTACATTGAAGGGACATGTATTTCGTGCCTCAAAAGATATAGAAGGAAGGTAGAATTTCATATCAAAGGAAGGAATCTTCAGAGAAGAAAACAAAAAGGGACAAAGTGATTAGAAAGTAAGACTTATAATTTCCAAGTTTATCCCATTCCTAACATCTAGCAATCAGATAAAAAATTATAATTCTATTTAAAATATGATAGATGAATCGAGCATGTACCAAAACAAATGCGTGCATTGAAGGGAGACATCTTTTCTGCCACTGAAGATATAAGAGGAAGGTAGAATTCCATAGCAAAGGAATGAATCATCAGAGAAGAAAACAAAAAGGGGTAAAGTGATCAGAAAGGAAGACTTAGAATCTTCAGGTGTATCCCATCCCTAGCACTTAGCAATCAGATAAAAAATTATAATTACTATTTAAAATGAGATAGACAAATTGAGCATGTACAAGAACAAATGTGTACAATCAAGGGAGAGGTCATTTAAGTCACCAAACATATAATAGCAAGGTAGAATTCCATAGAAAAGGAAGGAATCATCGAAGAAGAAAATAAAAAGGGATAAAGTGATCAAAAATGAAGAGTCGGAATCTTCAGTTTTATCATGTCCATAGCACTTAGAAATCAAATAAAAACGTATAATTTCTATTTAAAAAAAGATAGACGAATTGAACATGTACCAAAAAAAATGCATACATTGAAGGGAGATGTCTTTTCCAACACCAAAGATATAAGTGGAAGATAGAATTCCATAGAAAAGGAAGGAATCATCAGAGAAGAAAATCAAAAGGGATAAAGTGATCAAAAAGGAAGAATTAGAATGTTCAGGTGTATCGCGTCCCTAGCATTAACAATCAGATAAAAAAAATTAATTACTATTTAAAACAAGATAGACAAATCGAGCATGTACTATAATTAATGCGTACATTGAAGGGAGACATCATTTTCCACCACCAAAGATATAGAGGAAGGTAGAATTCCATAGCAAAGGAATGAATCATCGAAGAAGAAAACAAAAACGGATAAAGTGATCAAAAAGGAAGACTCAGAATCTTTAGCTATATCATGTCCCTAGCACTTACCATTAGATAAAAAATTCTAATTACTATTTAAAATAAGATGGACGAATCAAGCATGTACCCAAAAAAATGCAAACATTGAAGGGAGACATCTTTTATACTACCAAAGTGTAACACCCCGTCATGGTTACCGTTATAACAAAGTGTAAAGAGTAAAGTTAACCGAATAATTTTATTTTTTTTAGATAATTAATTACACAATAGTCATAAAGTTTCCAAGACGTTGTTACTTTAACATAACAAATAAACTCAACACATTATCATAATTCAAGTACAAAACTAATGTCACGAATGTTCCAGTTTACATAACTTAATATAATCAAATATCCAATTGAACAAATTACAAAATGAGAGATTTCAACAAATCTCAATACAACAATAAGATGGTACAATAAGTACACTCTTATACAAGAGATGAGTTTACAAAGTAGAAAGTGATCACAACACAACTAACTTCCATATCCATGAACATGCTTCACATCCACAGTCACGATCCAAGAGGTAACTAGAACTATCTGCAAACATAGGATCATCTGCAAGAATATCCAAGGAAGATAGAGCACAGTTTCCTCTCAACCACGTGAAACCCGAAGGTCCACTCCCTCTGTGCTAGGAGATAATGGCAGGTCCACAAACAATGAAGATAAAACATTACATTTATGTGGTTTACAATTCAGATCACGACATAAAGATTACAATCATAACAGAAAAAGTCCCAGTAGCAAAACACAACTAATAGAAATATGAACACAAAGAAACACCATCATGGTATAGACTAAGAGTGTCATCACATCATCGGGATAGGTTACCCTGGTGAATCTTCCTAGACTACCGGCCCTCTCCAAGAGTTACCCTGGTAGTCTCTACTGATTCCCGGCCCCTATGCAGAATAATGTGGAGTCATTTCATCTTTCAAGAGGACAAGATGGTGACTTGCCATTCCAAGCCTTCTCAGCCTTTTCTCAACCTAAACGAGCGTTAAGAAGTAGGCAAGGCAAACTATTATCTGATTTAGTGTTTACAACTACCCAAACCCTAATACATTAATTATGTTTTCATTGAGTTAACACACCTACAATAGGTTACCCAGACAATCACTTCCAGGATTTGGCCCCTACCGCAAGCCACTCTTTCTATAACATGACTCAACATAAAATCAGTCTAGGGGTAGCTATCAAGCATAAAGTTAAAATACACAAATGTTTACATCCCCCCTATTAGAGACAAATCATAATCTCTAAACTGTCTCTTAAGACAACATCATAAAGTGAAAACCTATACCCACACAATAAAGATCATCATAATTGAGCAGTAAAATTAAAGTGTAATAAACTTGTCATTATAATTTTCACTTTTCTAGCCTTTAGAGACTAAACAACTCACAATCACAAAATAAGATATTCAATTTAAAAGTATCCTTGATACCAAATCGTATTAAAAGCATATTACCGATAACAACCTCACTTATACCTTTTATAAGTCTTACCAATATACATAAAACTGGCATGTTAGTGCTTATCACACACTTATCTTCAATACAACTTTATGGTCCAAAAACCATAAAAGATAATCCTTAAACTATAGTCATGAAGTTTATTTAAATCCATATTCATGCATACACTTTAGATATAATTAGGTAAACATATTCTAAAATAAAACAAAGTAGACTCCATATTTACAATTTACAAATGACTACAACATATAGATTATACCAAAATATTCATATAAGTATGAATTTATTCAATTAATTAAGTTGTTCAAAGAGCAACTAAATAAATAAGCATTCAATAATTTAGAGACTATTATAATTATTGATCATGTAAAATCCTCAGTAACATAACCTTTCTTACGTAGTGACGTTGCAATTAGAGAAGTTAAGTAACATTTAAAATAAAATACTAAACTTAAAGTTTCCCTGAACTCACAAAAAGAAACGTAGGATACTCAGAGTGAACATAAGTGTAAATTCCGCAAGAATCAAGCAAACCTTTTCAAGACAACGCATAACTCTCAGCTCTTTAATCGCCATGCAATACAATAACTGGATAAGCATGCAAAATCAAGAATACTCATAGCAGCAGATTATTCTAAAGTTTAGACAATTTCCAGAGAGGATTAGAAACAAGGTTGACCTCAAAAGACGGATAATTCAAAAAGAAAAGACAACAGGTATAACCAAGAAGTTTTAGTTTCATATGACTTCAGAAATTTTCGCCATTACCATTCAGACGCACTGGTACAAAAAATAAGGTAAATTCTAAAGTCATTAAGATACAAATAGCATTGGATTTCACAGGAAATTTCTACTACAATCTAATTCGCCATTATCACCTAAAACGCACTAGTACAGGGAACAAAGTAAATTATAAGGTTGTAGAGTTTAAATGACAACTTATCAAATGAAGGTGGAGAGTATACAAGTCGTCGATTTATATAGAGGAAGATACGACATACAATATGTATGTGAAATAAATATAAAGTAGAACAACTTCTGATAATTAATGGATCAACTAATGAAAGGCGATACAATTAAATGAAATTAAAACTGCTAGATATTCTATCAAATTTCAAGCTACAGCCGCGCCTATTATCATGAATTTTCTGTTTTAAAGAATCTGCCACAAAGACAAAGTCTTACGCCTAGTTTGTATTTCCACTGGTAGCAAAAAGCGTGTTCACTGACACTGAAGTTTCTTTTTATGCAAAGGAAAATTCATTCTACAATTAATAGAGAAAGAATCAGATAAGTACACGACTGATGGATATCTATTTATACATGGCCATGCATTACAACTACAGAATATACATGCAATAATTAAAGTTTCTCACAGCAGTAGATAAATCTAATGTTTATTTTATGGACAGAGTAGATTAGGAGCAACGCTGTAATTAACATCACAGGGATATCTAATAAAGCCAGGCGCAGAAATCACAAAGTGGACGCATGCAGTTATAACTTTAAGAGTCGCATGTTAGAGGATATCATACAAGGCGCGATTAAGACTTGTACAGGGGCGTATCTTACCAGTAGATCTTTCTCCCATCACTAACTATAGTTGCGTGGATTTTAAGCAAGAATTGTTTAATTTGGTAAATAGATATATTATGAGGAAGTTTCAATAAAAGAAAAGATCTATGGTAACTTCAACTTGGTAAACGCAGACTTGGCGTTCCTTCTCTAAACGTGTAGTAGAAAGGATCATAGGTACAAGACTTTCAAGAAGAAAGAAAATCAAATATCAAACATGTTCAACACCACTCTATAAGGGATTTCGACCAAGCTTATACTACTATTATATTCAGAAACCAAACTAGTAATAAGGCATCTTCTTACATGTTGTTTACAAGCGATATCAAACAAATGTATACCTTCACAATTGATAAAGGCCAAAATCTATACTGATTGTAGGGTTCATGTAAAGACTCACTATATTTAAGGGATTACTTATTATCAACGATTTGAAATAAGACATAGAGCCTTTCATCGATTAAAAGAATCGACATGATGAATATAGTTTAGAGATTATATACACTTTAAGAATGATGGTTAGCAGATCTCTGATCAAGGGTTATACAGAGAACAACTTAAGCAGATGGCTACTCGCATTCACTAAGAGGAAGATCTATGGTAAAAGACCAAAAAGTTCAATCACCTATCAAGAAATTCGGCATCAAGATCCAATATGTCAATTTTTAGTAGATACTATTCTCAGAATGACTTTCATAATAATAGAACAACCAAGGTGTATTGAATAAAGATATCAAAATTTCTAAGCAATTTCACACAGGTAGCAACCAACAACCAATTTAACGAGGCATGTGAATAATTGAGAAAGAATTATGAATGGTCGGTCTTGACTTCCACAATAAAAAAACACAAATTTCATAGAAAAATCAAACAGAAAAATACCTGGCGTACTGTTAGCTATTCGGTAACAAAATTTTCTGACTTCTCTTTTAAAATTCCCAAATAGCCACTAGAATTCGATTGAAGAAATCAAATGCCACCTATTCAGATCTTCCCTAAAATAATAGCAGATTGTGCTCAGATTGTATTGTTGAAAAGGCTTAAGATAGCTTTCAAGCGATGCGATTAGCACGTGTAAATCGATGCTTGCAGGATATGCACAAAAAAGGATTAAGAAACTTTCAAGTAAATGCAAACGGTGGGTATATATAGATGGCCTTTCATGAAATGTGATGATTGCAGAATATGCACAAAATGGATTTCACAAGGAAGCTCTCAAAATCTTTGAATTAATGAAGCATTCTAGAATGCATCCTAACATTGTAAGCTTTGCTTGTGCTCCAAGCGCATGCAGTCACGCAAGTTAAGAGGATGAGGGCTATGCATACCTCACACATTAGTAGCCCTTATTAAATTACATATACAGTTGATGAGCAGGTGTGCTCGGTTGACCTTCATGCTCGTGCTGGCTATCTTGGAAACACCCTAAACCTTCTTACTATCATGCATGAGAATACCATCGATTTTATCAATAAGCAATTTAACTTTTTTACATCCGAAACCCAGTAAGGAGATGCAGATAGCAATCCTATCCATCCTAAAAGGAAATTCGGATTGTGAGAAGAGTGAAAAGAGGAACAAATCCCCCAAAAATCCTCTTGTAAATTATGCATGTATCCCTAATATGCTCGACCAGTTCAATATACCATTAACTCCAGATCCCCACTTTAATTATCTTTTAGTCAGAAATTTATTACTTGAAGAAAACTTCTTCTCATATATATCTGTTTCCACAAAATCCGCTTGCCTCATTAAAACAACAACTTATGTTTTAATTAGATTCTTTTGAAATAATCCACTTTCACCATTTAAATAAATAAATTATTTAATTCAAATTAATAAATTTAATCACAACACAAGCTTAAGTATTTAAAAATACGTTAACGGACAATTGCTAAACTAAAATATTTATTCACAACACAAAACAATACAAACGAACACGAAAAAATACACTAGACAACTACATGGGGAAACATAAAGATACTCGTTCGAAAAAGAATGATGGTTCTCAAGGACCTGTCAATACCTCTGACAACATATTTATAATGAATTAGGGTATGCTCAGACCTGACACGCAGGTGGAGCCATTACCCGATACCTGTGTCTGCAGGAAAACATCAAGGTTAAAACATATATATATACTCATGTTAGAAAACACGCCGTGAATAAGAATTGCAGTGTAGCAAGGTACTCAAGAATGAGTAATGCTACACTATCTTATTCACCGACACAAACGAGCAAGATCAATCATAAAAAATCATATAAACATGATAAACATAAGCAATAGTCATAAGCAAATAAACCATATCATAAACATGTCTATCTCAGTATCATCAAACTAACCATAACCAGATAACCAAGATGTCAATGTATCATCCACCAAAAGAAAAACAACATAGTATCATAGTGAACTAAAGCATCTATCAAGCAAACTTAACTAAACAGCATGTCAAAACTGGAGGGGCACTACACAAAGATATAAGAGGAAGTTATAATTCTATACCAAAGTAAGGAATCATCAGAGAAGAAATCAAAAATGGATTAAGTGATCAAAAAGCAACACTCAGAATCTTCAGGTGTATCCCATCCCTAACACTTATCAATCAGATGAAAAAGTATAATTACTATTTGAAATAAGATAGATGAATTGAGCATGTACAAGAACAAAGAATTACATTGAAGGGAGACGTTTTTTCTACCACCAAAGATATAAGAGGAAGGTAGAATTCCATAGCAAAGGAAGAAATCATTGGAGAAGAAAAAATATGCATTAATTGATTAGAAAGGAAGACTCGGAATCTTCAGGTATATCCCATCCCTAGCTCTTAGCAATTAGATAAAAAAGTATAATAACTATTTAAAATAAGATAGATGAATCGAGCATGTACCAGAATAAATTCCTACAATGAACGGAGATGTCTATTCTACCACCAAAGACATAAGAGGAAAGTAGAATTCCATAGAAAAGGATGAAATCATCAAAAAATAAAACAAAAAGGGATAAAGTGATTAGAAAGGAAGACTCAGAATCTTCAGGTGTATCCCATCCCGAGCACTTAGAAATAAGATAAAAAAAGTATAGTTATTATTTAAAATAAGATAGACGAATCAAGCATGTATCAGAACAACTACATACATTGAAGGAAGACCATAAGAGGAAGGTAGAATTCAATAGCAAAGGAAGCAATCATCAAAGAACAAAACATAAAGGGATAAAGTGATCAAAAAGGAAGAATCGAGATCTCTAGGTGTATAATGTCCCTAGCACGTAGCAATCAAATAAAATAGTATAATTACTATTTAAAATAAGATAGTCAAATCGAGAATGTACCAGAAAATATGCTTACATTGAATGGAGATGTATTTTCCACCACCAAAGATATACGAGGAAGGTAGAATTCAATAGCAAAGAAAGGTATAATCGGAGAAGGGAAAAAAAAGGGATAAAATGATAAGAAAGGAAGACTCAAAATCTTCAGTTGTATCCCATCCTTAGCACTTAACAATTAGATAAAAAAGTATAATTAATATTTAAAATAAGATAGACGAATTGAGCATGTGCGAGAAAAAATGCGTACATTGAAGGGAGAAGCCTTTTCCACCACCAAAGATGTTTGAGGAAGGTATAATTCCATAGCAAAGAAAGGAATTATTAGAGAAAAAAATAAAAAAGGGATAAAGTGATCAGAAAGGAAGACTCAAAATATTGAGGTGTATCCTATCCCTATCACTTAGCAATCAAATAAATAAGTATATTTACTATTTAAAATAAGATAAATGAATTGAGCGTGTACCAGAACAAATGTGTACATTGACTGGAGACGTCTCTTCCCCCACAAAGATATAAGACGAAAGTAGAATTTCATAGCAAAGGAATGAATCATCAGAGAAGAAAATAAAAAAGGGAAAAACTAATCAGAAAGGAAGACTCAAAATCTTTAGGTGTATCTCATCCCTAGCAATTAGCAATCAGAGAAAAAAAGTATAATTTCTATTCAAACTGAGATAGATCAATCGAGCATTTACCAGAACAAATGCGTAAACTGAATGGAGACGTCTTTTTTTCTACCAAAGATATAAGAGGAAGGTAGAATTCCATAGAAAAGGGAGGAATCATCAGAGAAGAAAACAAAAAGGGATAATGTGATCAAAAATGAAAACTCGAAATCATTAGGTGTATCATCGAAGAAGAAAATAAAATTGGATAAAGTGATCAGAAAGGAAGACTCAAAAATCTTCAGGTGTATCCTGTCCCTAGCACTTAGCAATTAGAGAAAAAATTATAATTACTATTTAAAATAAGAAAGATGAATTGAGCATGTACCCAGAAAAATGCATACATTGAAGGGAGACATATTTCCAACACCGAAGATATAAGAAAAAGGTAGAATTCTATAGTAAATAAAAGAATCATTGGAGAAGAAAACAAAAAGGGATAAAGTGATCAGAAAGAAAGACTCGAAATATTTAGGTGCCTCACATCCCATTGATTAAAAATGAAATAAAAATGTATAATTACTATTTAAAATAGGAGAGATGAATCAACCATGTACTAGAAAAAATTCGTACACTGAAGGGAGATGTCTTTTCCATAACCAAAGATATTAGAGGAAAGTAGAATTCCATAGCAAAGGAAGACTAAGAATCTTCAAATGTATCATGTTCCTAGCACTTAGAAATCAGATAAAAAAGTATAATTACTATTTCAAATAAGATAGACGAACCGAGCATGTACTAGAATGAGTGTGTAAATTGAAGGGAGACGTCTTTTCTACCACCGAAGATATAAGAGGAAGGTAGAATTCCATAGCAAAGGAAGGAATCATCAGTGAAGAAAATAAAAAGGGATAAAGTGATTAGAAAGGAAGACTAAAATCCTTCAGGTGTATACCATCCTGATCACTTAGCAATCAAATAAAAAAGTATAATTACTATTTAAAATAAGATAAAAAAATCAAGCATGTACCAGACCAAATGCATACATTGAAGGGAGACGTATTTCCCACAACCAAAGATATAAGAAGGTAGAATTCCATAGCAAAGGAAGGAATCATCAGATAAGAAAACAAAAAGGGATAAAGTATCTAGAAAGGAAGGCTCGAAATCTTCAGGTGTCTCTCGTCCCTACCACTTAGCAATCACATAAAAAAATATAATTATTATTTAAAATAAGACATACAAATTGAGCATGTACCAAAAAAAAAGTGTACATTCAAGGGAGATGTCTTTTCTACCACCAAAGATATAAGAGGAAGATAGAATTCCATAGAAAAGAAAGGAATCAACGGAGAAGAAAACAAAAAGGGATTAAGTTATCAGAAAGGAAGACTCAGAATCTTCAAATGTATCCCATCCCTAGCACTTAGCAATTAGATATAAAAGTGTAATTACTATTTAAAATAAGATAGATGAATTGAACATGTACCAGAACAAGTGTGTACATTCAAGGGAGACATATTTGCCACCACCAAAGATATAAGGTCAAGGTAGAATTTTATAGCAAAGGAAGGAATCATTGGAGAAGAAAACAAAAAGGGATAAATTCATTAGAAAGGAAGACTCAAAATATTCAGGTGTATCCTATCCCTAGCACTTAGAAATTAGATAAAAAAAGTATAATTACTATTTAAAATAAGATAGATGAATTGAGAATGTACAAGAACAAATGTGTACATTGAAGGGGAGATGTCTTTTCTGCCATCGAAGATATAAGGGGAAGGTAGAATTTCAATGCAAAAGGACTAATCAGAGAAGAAAACGAAAAAGGATAGAGTGATCAGAAAGGAAGAATCAAAATCTTAAGATGTATGCCATCCCTAGCACTTAGCAATCAAATAAAAAAGTATAATTACTATTTCAAATAAGATAGACGAATCGAACATGTACTAGAACAAATGCATACATTGAAGGGAAACATCTTTTCCACCACTGAACATATAAGAGGAATCTAGAATTCCATAGCAAAGAATGGAATCATCGGAGAAAAAAACAAAAAGGGATATTGTGATCAGTAAGGAAGACTCAGAATATTCATGTTTATCTCACCCCTAGCATTAGCAATACGATAAAAAAGTATGATCACTATTAAAAAAAAGATAGACGAATTGAGCATGTATTAGGAAAAATGTGTACGATTAAGGGAAACATCTTTTCCATAATGGAAGATATAAGAGGAAGGAAGAATTCAATAACAGAGGAAGGAATAATTAGAGAAGACAACAAAAAGGGATAAAATGATCGCATAGGAAGATTCAGAATCTCCAAGTGTATCCTCTTGCTAGCACTTAGCAGTTAGATAAAAATGTATAATTACTATTTAAAAGAAGATAGACGAATCGAGTTTATACCAAAACAAAAGATTACATTTAATGGATACGTAATTTCTACCACCGAAGATATAAGAGGAATATAGAATTCCATAGAAAAGAAAGGAATCAATGCAAAATAAAACAAAAAGGGATTAATTTATTAGAAAGGAAGACTCAGAATCGTTAGGTGTATCCCATCCCTAGCTCTTAGAAATTAGATAAAAAAGTATAATTACTATTTAAAATAAGATAGACAAATTGACCATGTACTAGAACAAGTGTGTAAATTCAAGGGAGACATCTTTTCCACCACCAAAGATATAAGAGGAAGGTATAATTTCATAGCAAAGGAAGGAATCATTGAAGAAGAAAACAAAAAGGGATAAAGTCATCAAAAAGGAAGACTCAAAATCTTTAGGTGTATCATGTCCCTATCACTTAGTAGTCGGATAAAAAAGTATAATTACTATTTAAAATAAGATAGATCAATTGAGAATATATGAGAAAAAATGTGTGCAGTGAAGGGAGACATCTTTTTCCACCATCGAAGATATAAGAGGAAGGTATAATTTCAACGCAAAAGAAGGAATCATTAGAGAAGAAAAAAAAGTGATAGAGTGATCATAAAGGAAGACTCGGGATCTTCAAGTGTATTTGGTCCCTAGCATTAGCAATTAGATAAAAAAAAGTATGATTGCTATTTAAAAAAAGATAGACGAAATGAGCATGTACTAGTACTAATGTGTACGTTGAAGGGAGATTTCTTTTCCACCATCGAAGATATAAGAGGAAAGTAGAATTCCATAGAGAAGGAAGGAATAATCAAAGAAGAAAATAAAAAGGCATAAAGTGATCAAAAAGGAAGATTTGGAATCTTCAAGTGTATCCCATCCCTAGCATTTAACAATCAAATAAAAAAGTATAATTATTATTTAAAATAAGATAGACGAGTCGAGCATGTACCAAAATAAATGTGTACATTGAAGGGAGACTTTATTTCTACCACCAAAGATATAAGAGGAAGGTAGAATTCCATAGCAAAGGAAGGAATCATTGGAGAAGAAAAAAAAAGGGATAAAGTGATCAAGAAGGAAAACTTAGAATCTTCAGGTGTATCTAGTCCATAGCACATAACAATCAGATGAAAAAGTATAATTACTATTTAAAATAAGATAGATGAATCGAGCATGTACCAAACAAATGCGTACATTGAAGGGAGATGTCTTTTCCACCACCGAAGATATAAGAGGAAGGTAGAATTCCATAGCAAAGGAAGAAATCATTAGAGAATAAATCAAAAAGGAATTAAGTGAGAAAAAAGGAAGACTTAGAATTTTAAGGTATATCCTTTCCCAAGCACTTAGCAATCAAATAAAAAGTATAATTACTATTTATAATAAGATAGACGAATCGAGCATGTAACAAAAGAAATGCGTACAATGAAGGGATATGTCTTTTCCACCATCGAAGATATAAGAGGTAGGTAAAATTCCATAGCAAAGGAATGAATCATAAGAGAAGAAAACAAAAAGGGATAAAGTGATCAAAAAGGAAAACTCAGAATCTTCAGGTGTATCACATCCCTAGCATTGGCAATAAGATAAAAAAGTATAATTACTATTTAAAATAAAATAAATGAGTCAAGCATATACCAAAAACAATGTATACATTGAAGGGAGACTTCTTTTCTGCCGCCGAAGATATAAGAGGAAGGTAGAATTCAATAGCATAGGAAGGAATCATTGGAGAATAAAATAAAAAGGGATAAAGTGATTAGAAAGGAAAACTAAGAATCTTTAGGTGTATCACATCCCTAGCATTACCAATCAGAAATAAAATTATAATTACTATTTGAAATAAGATAGAAGAAAAGAGCATGTACTAGAACAAATACGTACATTAGAGGGAGACGTCTTTTCAACCACCAAAGATATAAGAGGAAGGTAGAATTTCATAGCAAAGGAAGGAATCGTCACAGAAGAAAGAAAATAGGGATAAATCGGTCAAAAGGAAGACTCAAAATCTTCAAGTGTATCCTCTCCCTAGCACTCAGCAAATAGATGAAAAATTATAATTAATATTTAAAATAAGATAGACAGATCTAGCATGTACAAGAATAAATGCGTAGATTGAAGGGACGTGTCTTATCTACCACCGAAGATATAAGAGTGTTGGTGTAATTAAATATCTTGTACCTTGTCCTAGGTCATAATTACACCTTAGTTAAGTTTACTTAGGGACCACATAGGAGGTTGTTGGAGAATCTCCACTTTTGGTGGACTTGACATGTCATTATCTCATCATTTCCACCTTTTGTGGACACATCATGTGATTATCTCTCCACCTTAAGTGGAGTGATAACTCTTCATAGTTGTCTCATGTCATAAGATTTTGACACTTGTCATAATCTTATGCCCTTCTATGTTCTCACCTTGGCTATATAACCAAGGGGTCTCTATCATTGTAATCAATCATAATCAGTCATATCATATTAATGACATTGAATACAGTTTATTCTTGTCATAATCTTTCTCTCTTTCTTGTGCTTTCTATTTGGTCCATAGATCTTGGGTGGCATCCATAGCCAATTCTAACAAAGAGGAAGGTAGAATTCCATATCAAATGAAGGAATAATCAGAGAAGAAAACAAAAATATTTAAAGTGTTTAGAAAGGAAGACTTAGAATCTTCATATGTATCCCATTCCTAGCACCTAACAATCAGATAAAAAAGTATAATTACTATTGAAAATATGATAGACAAATTTAGTATGTACCAAAAAAATTACGTACATTGAAGGGAGACGTCTTTTCTACCACCAAAGATAGAGGAGGAAGATAGAATTCCATAGCAAAGGAAGGAATCATCGGAGAAGAAAACAAAAAGGGATAAAGTGTTTAGAAAGGAAGACTCAGAATCTTCAGCAATATCCCATCCCTAGCACTTAGCAATCATATGAAAAATTATAATTACTATTTAAACTAAGATAGATGAATTGACCATGTACCAAAAAAAATGCATACATTGAAGGGGGGTGTCTTTTTCACCACCAAGGATATAAGAGGAAGGTAGAATTTCATAGCAAAGGAAAGAATCATTGGAGAAGGAAAAAAAAAGGGATAAAGTGATCAGAAAGGAAGACTCTAAATCTTCAAGTGTTTCCCCTCTTGAGAGTTTAGCAATCAGATAAAAAATTGTTAGGGTTAGAGATGGCAGATCTAACAATTAAATGCAGATTTAATAAACAAAAACAGAGAAACTAAACATTCACAGAATAAATCATAACACAAAATTTAACGTGGTTCACCCAATCCGGGCTACATCCACCAAACCGCAGCCATCCAATACTTTTATTATCCAGTGGAAAACCTATTACAATCTCGCGAATAATCGCGTTTTTCATCATACAGTAATACCCATCCGAACCCCTTTTTACCAAGCTTAGAAGCTTCCAGATTTTCGGGTTCTACAAAATCATATTTTTCCTTTTTCATTGATTTTTCCCTTTTTCAGTGATCACGCAAAAAAGTAGGAAGAAATTTTTTCTCGGGGGCTGCCGCCCCCGAACCCCCGCCCGGGGTCCAACCCGACCCCGGACGTTGGCGAGCACGGGGGGCCAGGGTGTACAGTATACCATGGGCTATACAGTATAGCATGATCAGTCGCCACATACCAACAAAAATTACAATTACTATTTAAAATAAGATAGACAAATTGATCATGTACCAGAAGAAATGCATACATTTAAGGGAGACGTATTTTCTGCCATAAAAGATATAAGAGGAAGGTAGAATTCCATAGCAAAGGAAGGAATCATTGAAGAAGAAACAAAAAGGGATAAAATCATCAAAAAGGGATAAAGTCATCAGAGAGGAAGACTCATAATATATAGTTGTAACCTGTCCCTAGCACTTAGTAATCAAATAAAAAAGTATAATTACTATTTAAACTATGATAGATGAATCGAGCATGTACCAAAACAAATACGTACATTGAAGAAGAAAATAAAAAGGGTTAAAGTAATTAGAAAGGAAAACTCATAATCTTTAGGTGTATTCCATCATTAGCATTAGCAATCAGAGAAAAAGTTATAATTACTATTTAAAATAAGAGAGACGAATTAAGAATTTACCAAAACAAATGTGTACATTGAAGGGAGAGGTCTTTATCGACACCAAAGATTTAAGAGAAAGATAGAGTTCCATAGCAAAGGGAGGAATAATCATAGAAGAAAAGAAAAAGGGATAAAGTGATTCAATAGGAAGACTCAGAGTCTTAGGTGTATCCTATCTCTAACACTTAGCAATCAAATAAAAAAGTATAATTACTATTTCAAACAAGATTGACGAATCAAGCATGTACCAGAACAAATGCGTACATTGAAGGGAGATGATTTTTCTGCCAACAAAGATATAAGAGGAAGGTAGAATTCTATAGAAAATGAAGAAATCATCGGAAAAGAAAAAAAAAAGAGATAAAGTGATAAAAAGGAAGACTCAAAATCTTCAAGTGTATCACATCCCTAGCATTAGCAATTAGATAAAAAACAATAATTACTATTTAAAATAAGATAGATGAATTGAGCATGTACTAGAAAAATGTGTAGATTGAAGGGAGACGTCTTTTCCACCATTGAGGATATAAGAAGGAAGAATTCCATAGCAAAGAAAGGAATCATCGGAGAAGAAGACAAAAAGACATAAAGTGATCAGAATAGAAGACTCGGAATCTTCAAGTGTATAACATCCCTAGCATTAGCAATTAGATAAAAAAAAGTAAAATTACTATTTAAATAAGATAGACGTATTGAGCATGTACCAAAACAAATGACTACATTGAACGGAGACATTTTTTCCATCACCAAAGATATAAGAGGAAGGTAGAATTCCATAGCAAAGGATGGAATCATCATGGAAGAAAAAAAAGGGGGGATAAATTGATCAGAAAGGAAGAATCAAAATGTTTAGGTGTATTGCATCCCTAGCATTAGCAATCAGATAAAAAAGTATAATTACTATATAAAATAAGATAGATGAATCAAGAATGTACCAGAACAAATGTGTACATTGAAGGGAGATATCTTTTTCACCATCGAAGATATAAGAGGAAGGTAGAATTCCATAGCAAAGGAAGGAATTATCGGAGAAGAAAACAAAAATGGATAAGGTAATCAGAAAGGAAGACTTAGAATCTTCAGGTGTATCACATCCTTAGCATGTAGCAATTTGATAAAAAAGTATAATTACTATTTAAAATAAGATGGACGAGTCGAGCATGTACCAGAAAAAATGAGTACATTGAAGGGAGACATCTTTTTTACCAAAGATATAAGAGGAAAGTAGAATTCCATAGCAAAGGAAGGAATCATTAGAGAAGAAAACAAAAAGGGATAAAGAGATCAGAAAGGAAGACTTAGAATCTTTAGGTATACCACATCCCTAGCATTAATAATCAGAAATTAAAAAAATGTATAATTACTATTTAAAATAAGATAAATGAATCAAGTATATACCAAAACAAGTGTGTACATTAAAGGGAGATGTCTTCTCCAACACCAAAGATATAGGAGGAAGGTAGAATTCCATAGCAAAGTAAGTAATCATCAGAGAATAAAATCAAAAGGGATAAAGTGATCAAAAAGGAAGACTTGGAATCTTTAGGTGTATCTGATCCCTAGCAGGAAGCAATCAGATTAAAATGTATAATTACTATTTAAAATAAGATAGACTAATTGAGAATGTACTAGAACAAATGCATACATTGAAGGGAGACGTATTTTCTGCCAAAGAAGATATAAGAGGAAAGTAGAATTCCATAGCAAAGGAAGGAATCATCGAAGAAGAAAACAAAAAGGGATAAAGAGACTGGAAAGGAAGAATCAAAATATTCAGGTGTATCACATCCCTAGTATTAGCAATCAGATAAAAAAGTATAATTACTATTTAAAATAAGATACACAAATCGAGCATGTACCAAAACAAATGCATACATTGGAGGGAGACATATTTTCCGCCATGAAAGATATAAGAGGAAGCTAAAATATCATGGAAAAGGAAGGAATCATCATAGAAGAAGAAAAAAAAAAGGGATAAAGTGATCAGAGAGCAAGACTCAGAAGGTTCAAGTGTATCACATCCATAGCATTAGCAATCAGATAAAATAGTATAATTACTATTTATATTAAGATAGACGAATCGAACGTGTAACAAAACTAATCCGTACATTGAATGGAAACGTCTTTTCTACCACCAAATATATGAGAGGAAGGTAGAATTCCATACCAAAGGAAGTAATCATCGAAGAAGAAAACAAAAAGGGATAAAGTGATCAAAAAGGAAGACTCAGAATCTTAAGATGTATCCCATCCCTAACACTTAGTAATCAGATAAAAAAAGTATAATTACTATTTAAAATAAGAAAGATGAATTGAGCATGTACCAAAACAAATGTGTACATTTAAGGGAGACGTATTTTCCACCACCAAAGATATAAGAGGAATGTAAAAATTCCATAGCAAAGGAAAGAATCATTAGAGAAGTAAACAAAAAGGGATAAAGTGATCAGAAAGGAAGACTCAAAATCTTTAGGTGAATCCCATCCCTAGCATTAGCAATCAAAGAAAAAAGTATAATTACTATTTAAAATAAGATACACAAATCGAGCACATACCAGAACAAATGTGAATGATGAAGGGAGATGTCTTTTCTGCCATCAAAGATATAAGAGGAAGGTAGAATTCCATAGGAAAGGAAAGAATCATCGGAGAAGAAAACAACAAGGGATAAAGTGACCAGAAAGGAAGACTCAGAATCTTCATGTATATCCCATCCCTAGCATTTAGCATTCAGATAAAAAATTATAATTACTATTTAAAATAAGATAGATGAATCGAGCATGTACCAAAATAAATATGAATATTGAAGGGAGATATATTTTTTTCCACCAAAGATATAAGAAGGTGGAATTCCATAGCAAAGGAAGGAATCAATGGACAAGAAAGAAAAAAATGTGATAAATTGATAAAAAAGGAAGACTCAGAATCTTCAGGTGTATCCCATCCCTAGCATTAGCAATCAGATAAAAAAGTATGATTACTACATAAAATAAGATAGACAAATCGAACATGTACTAGAACAAATGCGTACATTGAAGGGAGAAATATTTTCAGCCACCAAAAATAAAAGTGGAAGGTAGAATTCCATAGCAAAGCAAGGAATAATCAGAGAAAAAAACAAAAAGGGATAAAGTGATCAGAAAGGAAGATTCCAAATCTTCAAGTGTATCCTGTCCCTAACACTTAGAAATCAGATAAAAAATTATAATTACTATTTAAAATAAGATAGAGTAATTGAGCATGTACCAGAACAAATACGGACATTGAAGGGAGACTTTTTTTCCACCACCGAAGATATAAGAGAAATGTAGAATTCCATAGCAAAGGAAGGAATCATGAGAGAACAAAATAGAAAGGGATAAATTGATCAGGAAGGAAGACTCAGAATCTTCACGTGTATCTAGTCCTTAGCACAAAGAAATCAGATAAAAAATTATAATTACAATTTAAAATAAGATAGACTAATCGAGCAATATATATGTACTAGAAAAAATGTGTACATTGAAGGGAGACGTCTTTTCTACCAAAGAAGATATAAGAGGAAAGTAGAATTCCATAGTAAAGGAAGGAATCATCAGAGAAGAAAAAAAAAGGGATGAAGAGATTAGAAAGGAAGACTCAGAATTTTTAGGTGTACCACATCCCTAGCATTAGGAATCGGAAAAAAAGAAAGAAAGTATAATTAATATTTAAAATAAGATAGACGAATCGAGCATGTACCAGAATAAATGCATACATTGAAAGGATACATCTTCTCCAACACTAGAGGTATAAGAGGAAGGTAGAATTCCATAGCAAAGGAAGTAATCATCAAAGAAGAAAATTAAAAGGGATAAAGTGATAAGAAAGGAAGACTCAAAATGTCCAGGTGTATCACGTCCCTAGCATTAGCAACCAGATAAAAAAGTATAATTACTATTTAAAATAAGATAGACGAGTCAATCATGTACTAGAACAAATGCGTACATTCAAGGGAGATTTATTTTCTGCCACTTAAGATATAAGAAAGCAAGATGTATTTTCCACCAAAGAAGATATAAGAGGAAAGTAGAATTCCATAGCAAAGGAAGGAACTATCAGAGAAGAAAACAAAAAGGGATAAAGAGATCAGAAAGGAAGTCTCATAATCATTAGGTGTACTTCGTCCCTAGCATAAGTTAGACGAATTGAGCATGTACCAAAAAAAATGCGTACTTTGAAGGGAGACATCTTCTCCATCACAAAAGATATAAGAGGAAAGTAGAATTCTATAGCAAAGGAAGCAATCATCAGAGAAGAAAATCAAAAGGGATAAAGTGATCAGAAAGGAAGACTCAAAATCTTAAAGTGTATTTAGTCCCTAGCACGAAACAAATAGATAAAAATTATAATTACTATTTAAAATAAGATAGACTAATCATGCATGTACTAGAACAAATGCGTAAATTGAAGGGAGATGTCTTTTCTGCCAAAGAAGATATAAGAGGAAAGTAGAATTCCATAGCATTAGCAATCAAAAAAAAAAATATAATTACCATTTAAAATAAGATAGACGAATCAAGCATGTACCAGAATTAATGCGTACATTGAAGGGAGACATCTTTTCCGCCACCAAAGATATAAGAGGAAGGTAGAATTCCATAGCAAAGGAAGGAATCATTGAAGAAGAAAAAAAATAGATAAACTGATCAGAAAGGAAGACTAAGAATATTCAAGTGTATCATGTCCCCAACATTAGCAATCATATAAAAGAGTATAATTACTATTCAAAATAAGATAGAAGAATCAAGCATGTACTAGAACAAATGCATACATTGAAGGAAAATGTTTTTTCTGCCACCAAAGATATAAGAGGAAGGTAGAATTCCATAGCAAAGGAAGCAATCATCGAAGAAAAAAATAGATTATTTGATCAGAAAGGAACACTCAGAATCTTCACATTTATCCAATCCCTAGCTCTTAGCAATCAAATAAAAAATTATAATTACTATTTAGAATAAGATAGACGAATCCGGCATGTACTAGAACAAATGCCTACATTGAAGGGAGATGTCTATTCCACCACCGAAGACATAAGAGGAAAGTAGAATTCCATAGCAAAGAACGGAATCATCAAAGAATAAAACAAAAAGGGATAAAGTGATCATAAAGGAAGAATAAGAATCTTCAGGTGTATCCCATCCCTAGCACTTAGCAATAGGATAAAAAAGTATAATTACTATTTAAAATAAGATAGACGAATTAAGCATGTACTAGAAAAAATGCATAAATTGAAGGGAGTCCATAAGAGGAAGGTAGAATTCCATAGTAAAGGAAGAAATCATTGGAAAAAAAAACAAAAAGGGATAAAGTGATCAAAAAGGAAGACTTTGAATCTTTAGGTGTATCCTGTCCCTAGCACTTAGCAATTAGATAAAAGGTATAATTACTATTTAAAATAAGATAGACTAATCGAGCATGTACCAAAAAAAATGTGTACATTGAAGCTAGATGTCTTTTCCACCACCAAGGACATAAGAGGAAGGTAGAATTTTTTTGCAAAGAAAGGAATCATCAGAGAAGAACACAAAAAGGGATTAAGTTATCAAAAAGGAAGACATAGAATCTTCAAGTGTATCCTATCCTTAGCACTTAGCAATACGATAAAAGAGTATAATTACTATTTAAAATAAGATATATGAATAGACCATGTATGAGAAAAAATGTGTACATTGAAGGGAGATGTCTTTTCCACCACCCAAGATATAAGAGGAATGTAGAATTTCATAGTAAAGGAAGGAATCATTGGAGAAGAAAAAAAAGGGGATAAAGTGATCATAAAGGAAGAGACAAAATATTCAGGTGTATCCCATCTCTAGCACTTAGCAATCAGATAAAAAAGCATAATTACTACTTAAAATAAGATAGACAAATCGAGCATGTACTAGAACAAATGCGCATATTGAAGGGAGATGTCTTTTCTACCATCGAAGAAAATAGAATTCCATAGAAAAGGAAGGAATCATCAAAGAAGAAAATAGAAAGGGATAAAGTGATCAGAAAGGAAGAGTCATAATCTTCAAGTGTATCCCATCCCTACCACTTAGCAATCAAATAAAAATATATAATTACTTTTTAAAATAAGATAGATGAATTCGAGCATGTACTAGAGAAAATGTGTACATTGAAGGGAGACATCTTTTCTGCCATAGAAGATATAAGAGGAAGGTAGAATTTCATAGAAAATGAAGGAATCATCAGAGAAGGAAAAAAAAAGGATAAAGTGATCAAAAAGGAAGACTCAAAATCTTTAGGTGTATCCCATCCCTAGCACTTAGCAATCAAATAAAAAAGTATAATTACTTGTTAAAATAAGATAGACGAATCGAGCATGTACCAAAAAAAATGTGTACATTGAAGGGAGACGTATTTTCCACCACCGAAGATATAAGACCTAAAGGTAGAATTCCATAGCAAAGGAAGGAATCATTAGAGAAGAAAACAAAAAGGGATAAAGTGATCAGAAAGGAAGACTCATAATCTTCAGGTGTATCCCATCCCTAGCACTTAGCAATTAGATAAAATATTATAATTACTATTTAAAATAAGATAGACGAATCAAGAATGTACTAGAACAAATGCATACACTGAAGGGATATGTTGTTTCCTCCACCGATGATATAAGAGGATGGTAGAATTCCATAGCAAAGGAATCAATCATCAGAGAAAAACGTAAAAAGGGATAAAGTGATCAGAAGGATATACTCAAAATCTTTAGGTGTATCCCTTCCCTAGCACTTAGCAATCAAATAAAAAATTATAATTACTATTTAAAATAAGATAGACGAATCGAGCATGTATGAGAACAAATGCGTACATTGAAGGGAAACATCTTTTCCGCCACCGAAGATATAAGAGGAATGTAAAATTCCATAGCAAAGGAAGGAATCATCAGAGAAGAAAACAAAAGGGATAAAGTGATCAGAAAAGAAAAAACAAAATCTTCAGTGTTTCCCATCCCTAGCACTTAGCAATCATATAAAAAACCATAATTACTATTTAAAATAAGATAGATGAATTGTGTATGTACCAGAACAAATGTGTACATTGAAGGAAAATGTCTTTTCCACCACTGAAGATATAAGAGGAAGGTAGAATTCCATAGAAAAGGAAGGAATCATTGAAGAAGAAAATAGAAAGGGATAAAGTGATTAGAAAGGAAGACTCATAATCTTCAGGTGTATCCCATCTATAGCACTTAGCAATCAGATAAAAATAATTATTATTATTTAAAATAATATAGAGGAATCGATCATGTACTAGAACAAATGCATACATTGAAGGAAGACATCTTTTCTACCATTGAAGATATAAGAGGAGGGTAGAAGTCCATAGCAGAGGAAGGAATCATTAGAGAAGGAAACAAAAAGGGATAAAGTGATCATAAAGGAAGACTCAAAAATCTTTAGGTGTGAGTGCCTGTGGGGTCTAAATGTGTTGGTCTAGAATATTCGGAATGGAGGATTTATAGATGTCAAGATTTCATTGACATGGCAGGATTTCATTGTTTTACAGGGCGATAGACTTGAGTGCCCCAAATAAATATATATAGTTACTTTGGCAGAATTTTCTTCAAGCGCATGGGAATTGGATTTCCTCTTTTTTCGCTATCAAAATTCATTATGATCCAATTTATTTATTGTCTTAATTTTTCTCTTACCCGGTGATCATGATAATTAAAATTTTAGAAAATATAAGATTTTTATTGAAATATTTTCAAAATGTCATAGAAATTCTTCAAAGCACTATTTAGTGGACTGAACTAGGGACACACAAAAAGGAAAGAGAGAGACACCACTTCATTTAACTTAAGTTTCTAAACTGTGTAATGTTTTCAATATTTACTTAGGTAACTTTAGTATTTATCGCTTCACATAATTACGCAGAAAATGAATAAAAGATACAGCTCACAAATTATTTTTTTAAATTGCGAATAAAATTGGAGGTTTCCTTTATAATAGTACATTGTTCTATAGACATAGCAATCTTGTTATTATCTGTGTATTATTAAAAAAATTAATTTTCATTTATTAGTTTAATGTAATTTTAAGAAGGCTGTCAAAATTCATTATGATCCAACCTTTTGAAGAAGGCATCCATTTTATTTATTGTCTTGATTTTTCCCTAAAAGCTTCTTTAGCAACTCCATTAATAGGATTCCCTCATTACCAACCCCATTAATAGGAGGCACTCTTAAGTCAAGTTCAACCTCCATGTTAACTTACAATCCTAGAAACAGAGTATTTTAAATATATAGATGAAACATTGCTTTATTATTTTCTATCTCACCAATAGTAATTTTTAGTTTATTTAAAAATTATTCCAATGAAACTATTGAATCTTGGAAAGTATTTTGGTTCATTTCCTTTTGAATTTCCCATATCACTATTGAGGGACTTAAAATCCATGAATAAGAGAATTTGTTAATTTTTTCAAAGAAGTAGCAAGGAATTAAGTAATTCCTTATATCATTAGGTAGCATTGTTCCCTAATATTTTTTTCAAAGGGTCATCCTAAAAGTAAAAAATTTACACTTTCTTCTTATTTCTCATGCATCACACATTTGGATGGGTCTTGGAAAATAATTTTTATAAATATTTCCATTATCAATATTTTTCTTTTGAATTGTAGCCCAAGTGAAGGCATCTATCTTTTTAAAAAAGCAATTATATGTGCAAAGATATATTGACCATTGTACAACTATTTAGTGTATATCTGCTTCACTTAACATGTTAAGTGAAGCAGATTTTACTAACAGAGAATAAGATGGAAGAATATACAGTCATGGTGGTGGGCATGAATAGCAATGGTATAGTTTTAGAAGAAGCATATGAGTTGATGAACAAGTCATGGAAATTTGTGGGCACCATTCTTAATGTGGTCATAAGGAATGAAAATGTGTTCTTTTGCAAGGGCTCTTTGTTTTGTGTGACTACCAAAGGTGGCACACTGGCCTACAATATTGAACATGGAACTACCATAGCTAGAGCTATTCCCACAGTAAATGGAAAAAATTTGTGGGTTTGACTTGTTTTTTGTAAGGTTGGTGTGTTTGTGGTTGGGTAAATCAAAGAAAATCATAGTTTGAAAGGCATAGTTATGTGGGAGTTAGTCTTTCACAAGATGGAAAAGGAGGATTATAAGTGGGAAGAGATTGGGAAAATTCTTAGTTCTGTGTGTGAAGAATTTAGCAGAAGCTCGAATTCAAATTGGTTTGAATGCATGGGAGTGGGAGATAAGATCTTTTTAGAGCCCATGAGAGCATGGAGATACTTGTGTATGACATTAGAAAAATTTCTTGGTGTTGGTTGCCCAAGTTTCCTGCAGATTTGAGATATGTGAGCATGAGATGCCTTCCACTAGAAATTATGCCTGGTACTAAACTCTCTTAAGTCTAGTTGTAATTTTGTGGTGTTTGACTCTGTAGAATCAAAATTGGTATGAATATAATGAGCCCAAGAACATGTGGGACTAATTTCATTTCATTTTCTCCAAGGGCTATGGGCCTTTAAATGCTCAATTGAAATCTGCATTAAGAAAAATTGTTTGAAGGCTATTTAGTTATGTTAGCCCTTAATTGAAGGTCTTTTTTTCTTTTTTTCTTTGAAAATAAAGTAATTATTTATTAATTTTGTGAGAATGAAGTGATGGGTTGAATAGTAAAGTCTTGATGAGAGTAGCAAGTTTCCTTTTCTAGAGATTCTTAAAGGTTTTATTATATATTTGTGTAGTGTGAAAAATTGTATATTCTTGAAAGTAGTGCAATTTCATGTTGCACTTAATTTGGACCTATTTTAGCACTCTTGCAGCATTAAATACCCCTTTAATTCATCATTAATAGGCCTCTAAGACCCTTTATTTTTCATCTCGAGGCTTATTTAAGCTAAAAGCCTGACAAAATCATCAAAAACATTAAAAATATTAACAACCCACCCCGAAAATCTAGGGTGGGACTTATATGCCACCTTGGGTGTATGAGTCCCCATGGGTGGGACCCATATGCCAGGGCTAGCATATGAGTCCCATTTGGGGATTTTTTAGGGTTTAAGTGGGAAAATCAAATTTTTAATTCAATTTTTTGGTTAATGTTAGCTTTTGAGATCTAAATAATGATAAATTAGGCATCAATGTCAATATAAGCAAGCTTCTAAGTCATTATTTCACCTAAGCAAGAATTTTTCAAGAGAAATCTCAAGATCCAAGCATTCAAGAATCTTTGAGCATTCTTTCACAAGAGAATTCAAGTTTAAAAAGCAAGTTGAATTCTTGGAGCAGCATTAAAATGTTTTTTCAAGTCTTCAAGCTCACTTTCATTCAAGATCTAGCATTGTCAAGGGTTGATCATGGTTTTATGTGGAAAATCATGATGGATTCTAGGTTGGGGAGATGCAACTAGCCATCAATCCAAGCCTAATGACTTGTTTCCTACGTGATTCCATCTACCATTATCACTCTACTTTCATCCTAAGGAAAGTACAAGCATTATTAGGGATCATTTGGGTGATTAGAGATCTCTCAAAGTGAGTTATTCATCTTCATGCTTTATTCATGCATCTCATTCTCGCACATTCTAGAATAGGGTTGTAATGTATTTCAAATTTCCTAATCTTAGACACACTTAAGGTCAGGATCATTCCTATTTACATTCATATTTCATTATTTCCATCAAGGTTTAATTACCAAACTAGGGGTTTGATTGAGGCAAACACCCCATAAGAAAATCAAGTATATATTATATTTTGTAGGTATTTTTACAGATTCAGATTCAAAAATCAGTTTTGAAGGAAAGAGCAGAGATTGGAGCACAAATTTAAACTTTGAACTCCCAAAAAAGTGAAACAGGACTAATATGCAAGAAGTGGCGTATGAGTCCCACTAAAAGAATTTTTCCAAATCTTTGCAGTTTCAGAAACCTATTCCTACCTAGAAACCCAGATCTGGGACTAATACACCCAAACTGGAGTATGAGTTCCACTAAGCCAAAATTTCAATATTTCCAATATTTCAGAGCTCATTCCAACCCTCTTCAGGTTTCTAGGTGCACACTTCTAATATCTCACCTTTCTATTTTGATTTTCATGCAACTTTAGGTCATTTAGTAAAATATTGTACCATATTAGGGTTAAGCAATAAATCTTAGATTTCATTTATCTTTACAAGCCCTAGCTTGGTGGTGATGCCCTCATTTGTTTACAATCATCCCCTAAGATAGCCCTATTGCAAGATCCCTTTCTCCTTTGCATATTTGAGGTTGAGATCTCTAGGGTTTTGTCCTTGAATGAGAGTGTTGGAGTTTTGTTATTCTATCTCCCAAGCATAGAAGTCCCAATAAAAGTATTCCTTTCATTTTGGTGATCCTGCATTTAGAATATCATAATTCTGATTTGAAGTGCATCATCATCCTATATCTTGCTTGCATTAGGGTTTGCACTAGTTAATTGGCATTCTAGGGTTTCTAAATTTTGTATTACTGAAAGTGCATATAGCTTGCATTTTTGCATCTCAAATCATTGCAAATCATATAAAATATGCTTGCTCTTAAGTTACACATCATACAAACTAGAGAGCATAAAAATCACTTAAAATTTCTTGAAAATTTTGAAAAAACTTCCATTATGACTCATACGCCCATCTAGGCAATTTAGTCCTAGTGCACATTTTAAACTACATTTTACATAATGAAATTCTCCATTTGTGGGCTTCTGTTTGATGTTGGCACCTTACTGTTTTAGCTTACAAAATTTTTGTTACATTCAAATCATTAGAATTAACATAATTTACATTCATTGCAATTGTGGATAGAATTAGATTCTTGCACTTTTAATTTTCAGCATGAGTTCATAGTCCAATTATATTAGATTACATTTTCCATCCATTAGAAAACAAAACCAAAAATACCTACAAACAAATAAACCATGTGGACAAAGTATAGTTATTTGACTATGTCAAATATCTTTTTCTAAGTTAACCTAACCCTCAATCCTTTTAGTAGTGGTCACTTTGACATGTTAGATGAAGCCCGTGAGGAATTCATCTCACAAGTTTCATCTGCTAAGGCTTGTTATGATAAACCAAAACTAAGAGAAGTTAACATGATTCAGCGTCAACTTATCCTTTACCCACCTTCAAAAAAATCTCAACCTAAAAACAAGCCTGAATTTACTCTTTACCCACCTAAGAACAATGTTTTGCAGCAATCAAGTAATAATACCATTTCTCATACATACAACCCTCAAAACAATCTACAACCAAAAAAACCAACTCTGACAACCTTACCTTTACCTAATCCCATTTTTCCTAATTCTCCTTGTTTAACTTCACATATGGGAAGGAGTATTATCTTGTTGAACAACTTAAAAATACTCCTGAAAAGATATCCCTGTGGGACCTAATTTAGAATTCACCTAATTATCACACTATGCTTCAAACAACTTTACAACAAGTATTGGTTCCCCCTAGTACAAATGCAAGTGATGTGGTAGCTCTAATACAAGGAATGAATAATGTTAATGTAAACATTACCTTTCGTCAACATGAGCTACCTCCTTTGGAATTAAGAAATAAAAATGATGCCTTCATGATAATAGCCATCTACAAAAGATTAGGAATAAAAATAACCCATGTTGACAATGGTTCCACTCTTAATGGGTGTAGTGTCACACTTTTGGATAAACTCGGTGTGGATAAGTCAAAAATTCAACATGATTCCTTGTTAATTCGTAGATTCGATAACATACGCAAACAATCGTTGGGTGTGATTACTTTTCCTAGTGCAGTTGGAAAGGCCACCTTGCAAATGCTTATTCATGTAATGCATGATAATCTTTCATATAACCTTCTTTTAGGGTGACCTTGGATTCATGAAATTCATGAAGTTCCTTTAAATCTTCACTGTATAATGAAGTATGTCTACAACAATAAGGTATATCAAATTGAAATAGACCTTGAGCCTGAAATTTGTCTTCAAGTTGAAAAAGGAATGACAAGTCCTCTAAACACACTAATTCACACATCGAACACACAACCTATGGAAGAAGGAAAACAAGAAACATAAAAAAATTCAAAGTTATTAGATGATCATTAGGGTTCCTTCAAGTTCACACCTTCATTTATGGGAGAATACATAATCACAAGAAAAGAATATGGAAAACAAAAACAACCAATGGTTATGTCAACATAGAACTTCTAAGAAAACTCAAGAATCTACCTCATCTACCCTTGAAAATGACACAAGCTATACAACTAATTTTGATGAGATAGATTATCAACAGCCACCAAACCTAAAGGAAATGGAAGACTTTATGGGAGAGGTTATGAACTTATAAAGAAACTGGAAAAGGATGTCGAAAGAAAGAACAAGGAATCTATGTTCTTGTGGAACCTAATATGCAAGAAACAAAAAGTGGTTTGGGACATTGTCCCTCTAAGATAACACATGACCTTCATTAAACATCAACACCATTACATGTAAACCTAAAATCAATCTCACCTTGAAACATCCTAAATTACTTGATATGAATTGTGAACCATCATGGGAATACTTTGAAGATGATGAAGCCTTGAAAAAAATGCTAGGAGATTATGATAAACTATCTACTCAAAATAAGCGGGTTACATGTGCTATGATTAGCACCAAAAATAATGGAGAAAGGGAAAGTAGTGAGATGGACATAAGTAACAAAGAAAACAACCCTGAATTTCAAAAATCAAGTGCACTTCCTCTAGGAAATATAATTGACATACCAATGGACATAAATGATATGGAGAATAATTAAGATAGGAAAGTACCTTGATGATGAAGAACATGAAGATCACACAATTTTATTTCATGAGTTTCAAGAACTTTTTGCTTGGAATTATCCAGATATGCCAAGTGGAATGCCCTAAATTTTACACCAAAATATAGTTAAGGACAAAACACAATTTCCAAATTTTATTCACTTACGCTTGTAAGACTCTCAAAGTTTACTACCAAAGTAGGCACAACCAGAAGGCATACAACTCTTGACCAATCATAAACTATACTTCTTTTAGTTAGATAGCTAAACTGTTTAGACCATCATGGCCAATTCAACAAGGGACATGGAATTCACATCTTCGAGGTAGACTTAAATAGTTCAACCAACCCAAAATTAACCTAAGACATTAACTATAAGTCATATTCCAGCAATGACATATATTTCAGTAGTAATCATAAAAATATATATAAGAGAACAAATCCTAGGGGCCAGACCTAGTCCTCAGGGGCTCGTCATTAGACGGCCTTGCCTATGTATGTAATTCGCAGAGGCATCGTAGTTTGACAACTAGACTTCAACAATCTCCCCCATGGTTTGATAACAAAAGAATACAATCATAGAGTTAAAAAAAGATGGTTTCACAACAACTTCCAACACAAACCACTAACACCTCTCCACACTGTAATAATAGGGAATAATAGATCAAGGTCAAGGGTTATGACTAGACCCACGTATAGGATCTACCAAGAATCTTTTAAAACAACTAAATAACACATGCAATTCTCATGAACAACCAAACTAAATCTTCAACCCTTATTTTTGATGAAAATGAGAATAAAAGAATATAAGCTCCTACATGGTAAACTTGAAGCTATATATATTTGAATCAGTAATCACAAATTTTAACATCTTTGAAGAATAGATTTATCATAAGTTAGTTCAACTCACCATTAGTTTCACAATAAAAACATAGAAAAGACAACCAAGTTAATCTACGTGAGCTCCTCTTGCTATAAAGGGAAAAGATAGGTAAGAGCAATAGGGAGGTTTATCCTAATATTAACACCTTCCATGATTATCATTTAATAATCACCAAATGATATACTTAAGATTCAATGTTACAACTTTTATGCATCATGTCTATTAATTATAGTATAAATATATAATCACGAATTTATCCTTATATGCTTAGTCATTAAATTGAAAATTGATTGGAATTCCATATCACCTAGATAGAGCATAACGAACTTTATGAAATGACTACTATCATAATAATAGAGAACTCAAATGTTATCCAAAATGATAGCTTGATTACACCAATTATTAGGGACTTTGTGTAAGACACCCATTATAATTTTAACTTAGCTCTTTCTAACCAATTGATAGCAACTATATCGTTATAATAAGAATGTATGAAGATTAGATAAATACACAAATAAATAAAATATGTTTAAGATAATAACTCTAATGTTTTTTTTATAACACATGTGAGGGTGGTAATCCACCAAGAATATATATATATATATATATATATATTTCACCAATCTTCAATAATGTTAAATTGGATACTCAATTTTCATACCTATGAATTGATAAGTGCATTCAATGTTCTCTAGAAAACATAGTTTTGCATAAAACAAAACAATTTGCGGCTTATCCTAAAACAAACGTGTAAGAGAGAGTAGGGAAAACAATACTTCATGTTTAATCCTCAATTTCCCAATATAAACTTTGTTACCAAAATATACTTTTATATAACTATTTATTTATGAAAGACTATTATTTATCTAATTGTTTAATTACCCTTATATTAAGTTTTATTTTAGTAAATAATTTTAAAAGGATTATAAGATTAAAGGCATGGTATAATATTTCTCACGTATAAACATGACAGTATAATTCCCTTAGAGAAAATAAAATAAAGGAAATAAAGTGATATTCTTTAAAGAAAAGCTAATAATTAAGTTTAAGAGAAAAACCTCTTCCTTTAGAATATGGGAATATATTCCCATCTACCCTATTTAAGGAATATCTTAACCCTAAAGATTTCCACGCTGACCATTTCCTTTTTTGTCCTTCTTTTAAAATCAAGGTAGATTGACATCTTATGAGGTGCCATCGTGGGGCCTTAGGCGGAAGTTCTCCCACATCCCATTTGTTGCTATTATATTTTTATCTTATTTTATTTTATTTTTTCTTATTTCCTCATTTACTTTGTCATAGCTTTTAGCTCCATGAGATGCTCTCATTCCAAGTTGATGGTATCAATACCAGAAGGTTCATATAAAATTAATGCAGCATTACAGCCGAATCCCTCCCAGTTCTAAATTTGTAAAAAAAAAAATTTGATTGAATAAATGAAACAGGAAAGTAGTTTTGAAATGAAAGAATAGATCGAATGTACATTTTGAAAGGATATAAACAATTACATCGAATGGGGATCTTTCTGCAACATTAGATAAAGAGAACGCAAAAAGCACCAGACATAAGTTGGTAAAAAGTTTGTTACTTTTAAAATAGCCATGCCTTCTAGCATTACAAACTGTTGCTTTAGAGATTTTAACATTGACCATAGCATTGGAAATTTCACAAAATCTCTAGAAAAGCTTATTCTAAAATTGGTGAAGCAGAGAATTGTGGATATGGATAATCTTCCCCCTCATGGATAGTATTCAATTTGCATCTAAAGATATATATATAACTGACTAAACAACAAGCAATAAATTTATCATATGATTTACTGATATAAATTTTCTGACAAATGTAATAGCTTTTTGTGCTAGAACTAGGACATTAAGGAATGTACAGCCAAAAATAATCAGGAATATGCTCATCTGCTCTTCCTATTCATATGTTTAAAATACCCAATACTGGGCTCAAGGTGAGTGTGAAAAGGGAAAACAGTTCTCGAGCCACTCATACATCTATGACAGTGTTTGGCTGTTTGGATATTTGGCATAATGATGTTACATTGGATAACCACAGTTCAAATGCCACCTACCTCTAAACCACACATTATACTGAAAGCTAAATTTTCTTCCTACTTAAGTTTTAAGATAGATAAGTAAATGATTCATTGGGTCCAATTCACTGTAATTAGGCTCTACCAAGAAAAAGATTGTGTGGGTGGGGTTACTGAATAGTTTGCTCAACTACAGTATTCAGAGAGAGAATCATTTTTTTAGTTTTGAAAAAATTTATGCTAAAAAAATAAATTACAGAGAATATAAGGATTTGAAGAATGACAAAAGCAAGAATACTTGGACGAGAACTAGACTGTTGGACCACAGGTGAAAGACATTCACACTAAATAGAACCATTCAGTCACATCAAGGTCTTAAACAACTAGTTAAAAATCTCTATCAGAACATGGAAACAGTGCAACGTCCTCAATTCTTACTGAAGGTAAGATAGACACAGTACCCATTATGGGTTTTGAGTTGTATTACCCTTACATGATATTTCTATTGAAATGAAAAGCTAACACCCAAATACACAGAATAGATTTGTTCGATTAAAATATTTATCATCTGGAAAACTACATCGGATCTATTTAATAAATGTTGTTATGGGAAAAGCATCCCATAATCGAATAAAACAAAGATAGGAATACACATGAATCTATCAATAGGAATTAAAAAAAAAAACTTTTGCGCGTATATGCAACCTACATACTTGGCAATGCTAAGAAACCCCTTTGCATTTTCGGAAGCTCACGTCGTCCCTCCACTGGAAAGTACCCAAAACACCAACACTTCACATAGTAGCTACCCCCCACGCATGCTAGGGAAGGCTTCAATTTAAACTGGTAGCAATTATGTCCTTATTGAGCTTACCCCTTTCAATAACAATAAAACAACCTAGAGACTCTCTGGCGATGAGCACATTTTCCTTAGTGTTTTCTTTACTTTTCTATGCAAATCTTGAAATGAAACAAATAAGCCTCCAATCTTCCTTAGCTCGGCCTCCCCACAGACCATCACTACCCACTTCTCTCCATACTAGAAAACCTTCTTCCTCTCAAAACCTATTGAGAGGAGATTCCCCACTCCCATCTATCTCTGCTCCTATTCTTTTTTTAGCACCTATCGTTCCTTGCCTAAGATGACTATCACTATTCATTGGGTCCCTCCACCTCATAATTATTTAGCCTCCCTTTTCCCTTCAGTTGGTAGGGTCTATCCCATCTCTTTATTTTCAGATTTTAATTCGCCCGAAAAACACTGACCTAGATGGTAAGATCACTTGACTTTCATTCCCCAGATGTTATGCGTAATAGATTAGATATAATGATCGAAGCAAAGGACTAGACTAGCAGTTGGGAGAGGTTGGTAACACAATAAATTAAGGGTGATTAGATGCCAATCTACCATACCCATTCAAAGCTTCTTGTCAAGTCAACATTTATTAGTAGGGTCATTAGCATACAAAACACTCTAATCTTGGAGGGATTCAATACATGGTCATGTCAAAGTCACGCAAGATATAATATGAAGGACACCCATAGCTCTAGAAAGAACACTTATTTGAATATCTAAATTCTATACATCTTAATCTTTAAGCATACCAATCAATAACATATACGTATACCTATAACTCAGGTAGATGGATAGCAACAAAAATCAAATTATTAATTGGTATGTTGTTAATTGGTATGAATTAAGTTTAAAACTCAGGTAGATGTATAGCAACAAAAATCAAATGATTCTGTCTTCAAATTTCATCGTTATATGGTTGGACTATTGAAACATCTAAGGTTTGTACCTACTTATAGTGTGTCTCAACCTTTTTTTTTTTTTTTTAATTTAATTACCCCATTCATACATAGGTAAATTACTTTAACTCCTTCCAAAATAATTAAAATTTAGATTGCGATTGTTTTGAGATTTCAAAAGAGTAAACCATTAAAGTAATTTGGAAACAAAACTAAATTCTTCTAACCTCAACCTTTAGTTGATATAAGATGGCAAGGTTGAATTTTTAATCTTAGAGTTAGGAAAATGGATTAAATCTTACTATTATTATTATTTGCTTGTGTTTGTTTAAAATACTCTATAAATGTTTGGAAAAAACAATAAATTGGAATCAGCCAATATTACAAAAGCAATTATATAATATAAACAAGGAGTGTTAGGCAAGAAGTACATTCATGTAATGCAATTTAAAATGGTGCTCTTCCACAAAATAAATGTAGTTAACAATATTTGATTTACTGATATGTTAAAGAACCATAGAAATTTCTTTTTTTTTTAAAAAAAAAAAAATCAATCTTATTATATTTTAAATTTCAATGATGCATTTAATTGTAGCTGTAGACACCTAGAAATGACCTAGGCCTGCAAGCTTCATTTTTACCACTTTCGTCCTAGCATAATTAAGACAGTTAATTATGTCTTTGGTTCACATTCGACTATTGATTAAATAATTCGTAATTATTTAATTAATTCATGTCCTTTTATTCTTCATGATTATTAAATAAATAAATTTTAATTTATTTATTAAATACGTCACTAACTGTCTAAAGTCTTACTTTAATTAAATAAATTTCTTAATTTATTTAATCCCCCCTTTGTCATTCATTTCTCCTTGATTATTAAATAAATAAATGTTATTTATCTAATACGTCACTATTTACCTAGGTCTCCCTGTAATTAAATAAATTTCTTAAATTTATTTAATTCCCCTTTCGTCATTTATTTCTTCTTGATTATTAAATAAATAAATTTTATTTATTTAATTACGTCACTAATTGGATTCACTTTCTTCCCAAAATTAAATAAATTCTAATTTATTTAATTTTTGTCCCACTATAATTAAATAATTATTTAATTATTTAATTATTCAGTGCCTCTTCTCTCATAAATTAAATAAATCTTATTTATTTAATTTAGCCCACTTAAATTTTGAATTAAATCATCATTTAATTCAAAATATTTTATTTTCACATTCCTCCATAATTAAATAATATTTTTATTATTTAATTATTTACTGGTCAGCTAGAGTAAATAAATTTTATTATTTAATTTCTCCAGCAACCTCTTTTTCTGTGCCAGTCTTATCTCCCAAATTAATTCTTACTTTCTGACATCTCATTTAATTTTGACCCTTGATTGAATTATCTTATAATTCAATCTTGACCATTCATTTCTTGACATTGCCCTAATTTTGACCTAACCCTAATGCATACAACAACATTTAATCTTGATCATTGATTCTAGGGTTTTTGTCATCTTTTCATCCTGGCCATACATTTAAAATTGTAGTTTTTATAAAATGGCAATTTTGTTCTCATTTGGCTCTCTCTTGGTCTCTCATACTCAGATTTCTCTTCATACTACTATTAGTTTTGTAGTCATAGTAATTTTGTAGCCATTTTTATCATTTTAGTGAGGTCATTTTATTTTATACAAATCCTTCAACACTTGCATAGGGCTTAGTCATTTGTCATAGTTGCTCATACAAATCTGAGGGCATTTTTATTTACTGCAAGCTAGGAGGTGTAACAAAGGTCAATCATGGATGATGGAGACTTAGGGTAACATTGTCCCTTTTCTCTTCACAGTAATTCCTTTGTTCTTTGTTATTTCATAGGAATTTTAATGTTATTGTGCTAACCCTCTAACAAATTTAGAATTTTCCCTTGATTACATTGGTGAACCCGACGTCGTTTTTCGGCTTTCCGTATGTTTTTTGTTGTTTTCTATTGTTTTGCAGGGTACAGGTACGGAAAGCCGCAACCTTTTTAAAAAACATTGTGACGCATCATATGTGTCGCGACGCACCCGAGAACCGTAGAGCCACAATTGCCCTGACGCACCGCAACTGACGCCCATAACGACGCATCTGTTTTTCCTGAGCCGCATCTGAAACCCCGAAAGCCGCATTTGCATTCCGCGCCGCATCTGACTGGTATAATCCTTCTTTCAATTTTGGGGTTTCATTTTTTTTCAGATTTCGGGTTTTCTAATCATATGTCTTTTTGTATTCTGTTTCTATTCCTGCACATTGGATAAGATTAGATTTTGTGTCACTAACCCTTTCTGGTAGCGGCTTTCTATTTTCGTAGGATTTGTTTTCTGTTGTTTTGCAGGATACTGGTACCGATTGCTGCAAGTGTCGCGACACATCTGCTGACAGAAGCGACGCAACCGTTCTGACAAACCGCAACTGCCAAATACAGAGACGCATTTGATATTCCGAGCCGCATTCGCAGACTCGAACGACGCATTTGCTATACCGCACCGCATCTGTCTGGTAATGTCGCGCCGCATTTGCCTGGTAATTTTTTTCTGTCAGTTTTGAGATTTTTGTCAAATTTTGGGTTTTTCTGTTTACTGGTTTTCTGGTTTTCTGTCTTTTTCTGTATTTTTATTCCTGCATGTTAACCAGATTAGATCTTTTGTGTCACTAATATTTTCTTGTAGCTTGTGGCGATCCTTTTTCGTGTGTCCAAGATCATTACATACAAGACTACTAATATTCATTGTTTGCAGATTCGCATGTCAAAGAAGGAAAAAAACAAACATTCTGCTTGTTTATTTCTAGATTAGCAAACATTTGAATTTGGTGCTTATAAAAAGAATCATGTCTTTCATGCTTGATTGTGCTTGTGGAGTGGTAGGTGAGTATGCACTCACTTGGTGAAAACCTTGTGATCAGAAAATTAGACCCATTATTTTCTGTTATTTTACCCTTCACGATTCGGTATATCGGAGTATCCTCTCCCCTTGCGCATTCGTGTGATCCTGGGTGTAAGAGAAACGGTTACTGACTCTAGAACTTGGGCCTGTTCTAGTGGGAAAAAGTACTCACCCCAGGATGACTCAGACCGGTAGCACCCTGACACCGAGGGACTTCCAGCCGGTATAGAAAAGTGGGTTCTTGGGGAAAGCCCAAGAATCACGAGCGTGGTTCTGACGAGATGGATCCGAAAGGGGACTCTCGCCGCATGGATCACACCCCATGAACGGAATGCCCGAATTAAACACCTCTTGTCTTAGTGTCCAACCGTTCTATTGGCCGTTGCTTGATATAGTGCAGGGTACAGTATCATGCCCGAAGATTACTCACTACTGATCCCCTTGAGTAGAGATAGCAATTCTTGGGATGTCACTACCCAATGAATCTGAATTTGGTGTGCTCGAATGACGTTAATGAGCCATGGAGGGGAGCCAATGCCACCAAAATTCTAAGCTATCCGCTCTCGAGAAGGAAAGGTTTTTATCACCAATCCGGGGTATAAAGGTGGGCTATATCAAGTATACAAACCCGTGGCCTAGTGGCATTTCTAGGACTATTCTTATCTCATATGTGTTTGGTTACCCCTTAAAATGTTGTGTTTGTCAAGTGCATTCTGGTTTGGTCACAGTTCAAATAAAACATTCATCAAACAGATCAAAAACTTCCATCAACATAACATGAAAATCACGTTGAAACAAAACTGTCATATCTGTCGAACCGCAACTGACATTCTGTAACGCAACTGCTCGGATAAACCGCATCTGAAACTGATAACAATGCATCTGTATGCATCGCGACGCATCTGACAACTGAAAAGCCGCATTTGCTTAACCGAGTCGCATTTGACTGTCAGAAAGCTGCATCTGATAAACTAAACCGCATGTGCTAAATTGTGACGCAATTGCCTAACTGAGACGCATTTGCCTATCAACCACAGTCGAAACCAGAGGTCTCCAAACTATTAACCATTTGTCAAACTCGGTCACCAAGAAGATTCTGTCAAAAACCTAATTTGAAATTGCTCAAAGTCTTGTCTCTTAGCTTGCATTAGTCACCTTAGGTTTCATACATCATCCCTTGTAGTTGCATACATTCAACATTAGACTATCCTTAGGTTCACATTTTGCATACTTAGGAGTAGGCAAATCTTAAGCACCCCTTGGAAAAATCATTATTTTCAAAATTAGACCTTTTTTGGACCAAGTTATCAAACATTCTTTTAGTCATTGTCCTCCTTTGTGAGATTTCTTCCAACTCAAAAGTCTAGTTAGGAAGACTCACTAGTCATCTTGTCAACTTGTCATTAACAACAAAGTCCTTTAGCAGTCCAAATCGAAAACAAAGAACAAGCTTAGAGGTGCTTAGATAACCTTATCTTACATTGCATACACATTGCATACCTTATTCTCAAAAATCCAAAAAACATGTCATTTTAGTTGTCATTTTGAACTTTAAACTTCACATAGTGTCATACTTGCATTTAGTGGCCATCTCCTTTTGAGCAATCTCATTTATGGTCGAAACTAGACTTCAAAAGCACAAGAGACAAATGGAAAACTTTAGACAAGACCCCAACAATCCTCCACATGACTCAAACTGGACCTTGAACGATCCCTTTACCAATCTAGACAATCAACCTCCAGTGACAACACAACCCGTATCCAACAACTCACTCGAACTCTACTTGCAAAGAGATGAAAATGGTCAACTACTTCAAGAACACATAGAAGCATTGACACAAGACCCAGAGGTCTATTAGTTTCCTGAAACAATAGCACGTCATGACAGAGACAGATTCGTAGCTATGCTCTTGAGTGAAGGAGCTAAGTTACCACCAGGATTTGACATTAACACGTTACATGACCCTAATGCCAACAATGTTCATAACATCTCACATAGTGGTCAAGTCCTAAATACTACAAGCAACATCCCTTTTGACGCCACAACGACATTGCATACCACATCCAACATCCCAAACATCTCCAATACAATAAACGCTACATCTATTGGGGGATCACAATCGGCCACAACATCCACAACACTACCCCAATTAAATACAGTCACTCTTGGCTCCTTGACACCATCGGAAAATTATTCCAATCCTCCTGTTATCACAACAGCAAATACAATGGGGGCATCATCAAGTCATCACAATTCCCCCTTGACAACTACATCTACTACTATGAACACAACTTCAACAAAATCATTCAGTAGTAATTCACAACATCCTTTAGGAGGAGCCACAAGACGTATCTTTATACAAGGACAACAACAAAATGTTAACACGACAACACAATCAAACGTCATTACCTCCCAAGGTACAAATACCAATTTCCCCCTTGTGCAAAATCAGCAATTCACACAAAGTGGCCAAATAACTCAACCCATGACATCGTTAATACATCATAACATTCATGGTCACAACATCCCCCAAATAACGACACACATAGCTGGGGGAAACATTCCAACATACTCATCCAATGTTCACACTCATCAACATGCACCTAATCACAACTTCCAGTACCAACAACACACGTCATACGTACCGCAACAACCCGTACTGCCACAGTACACCTATACTCACGCAGGAACACATGGTGTACCAGGCAATCCAATGTATGGAAATATAAATGACCCTACCATAGATGAACTCAAAGCAACAGTGCAGGATATGGAGAAGAAAATGCAAAACATGTTTATCACAGGCGGGAAATCCGAAATATCATATGATCTGGATGTATACCCATTCGACACAAACTTACGTATGCCCACATTTCCGCTAGGATATGTGTCACCCAACTTCACTAAATATAAGGGCAAGACAAATCCTATTGAACATCTTCATGAATTCGCAACTAACTGTATGGATATCGCCTATGAACCCACATACTTAATGAGACTTTTTTCCAAAAGTTTGGCGGGTCAAGCCCTCAAATGGTTTTCAACGCAAAAAGATATCCAGACATGGGATGAGCTCAAAAGAAGGTTCATAAAAAACTACGCATACAATATTGACATGGACACTTCTATCACTAGCTTGTGCAATCTCACACAAGAAGATTCGGGTGAGACATTTATCCCGTTCTTCCAAAAATGGAGAAGCCTCGCTAGTCGATGTCACATTGACATTCCTGAAAGGGAAAAGGTTGACATGTTTGTCCAAACACTTCTAGGACCTCTCAAATTCGCATTGCAAATACATTGTTGCACCACCTTCACAGAATTAGTGGAAAAGGGGGTCCAAATTGAGAAATCCCTTATCGCAAAGGGAGAACTGAGGTATGGATCCAAAAACACAAACACCAACCCACCCGCTGACAAAAACAAATATTGGGTCAAGAATAAACACGTTACAAATGATGGTGTTGTAGACGCCAAGACTGCAAGTCCAGTATTGGCTCTGAAAGGGGTGCAACAACAAAATAGACCAACAACGACAGTGACACCTCCCCCCAATATTCCTTCAAACAGTCAAAACGGTCAAAACAGTCAAGGACAATATCATCAACCAAGACAATTCCCTAGGGGTTGCGCATACACCAATTTAGGTGAACCCATTGCAGATGTCCTCAAGAAATGCATCCAACATGGAGTCATCACACTTCCGGAAATAAAACCTTATGACCCAGGACAATTCAAACCAACATGGTGGGATGACAACGCAATTTGCGAATACCATCGAGTCAAAGGGCATACAACCTCCAATTGTCGACAACTGAAAAACATAATCCAAGACCTTATTTAAAATCGCACCATCGAAGTAGGTGGATCGCAATTCAATTCCAACTCAGATCATACTATCCACAAGAATCCGCTGCAGGATCATGGTCCCCATAACACTTCCACTTCAGGTCCACAGAACCAAGCCAACTTCGCCCGAGCCAAGTATGATTACTCTGGTGGACCAATAATAAATAATGTTAGAACGGACGATGAGTACATCAACACCATTACGATCAAGAGAGCACCACAGTGCAATGCTACTACGTGAAGTGGCAAGGTCAATATAGCTGGTCCGCCACCCCCTAGACAAGCCAAGATCATTATAGCAGGCCCATCTACTAAGCAATCACAACCAGCTTCATCTGCTAAACAATCAAAACCTGTCTCAACCCCACAACAGTGGAAACCCAAAAGTCAGTTCAATCTCATTGACCAATTAGGAAAGACTCCTGCGCAAATATCTATCCTTGAGCTGCTTCGTATCTCTCCTGCACACAAAGAAATCCTGGATCAAACCCTCTTAGAGTCGTCGGTCCCGAAGGACATTGATGTCAATTAGTTTGAAACTATGGTGGGATATCTCACCATGCCGCACCATGTCACCTTCTCAGATCAGGATTACTCATCATCTAAAACCAACCACAATGATGCATTACACAGAAGTTTTTATCCACAAGCACAAGGTTAGATGGGTCCTAATCGATGGCGGAGCAGGATTGAATATATGCTCCCTTAAATTGGTTAAGGCTCTTGGATTCTCTGATGCATGCATAGACCCAACAAAAATCATAGTGATTAAAGCATATGATGATGAGGAACGCTCTTCGCGAGGTGTTATCTCTCTCCCTATCAGAGTGGGACCACTCATTGTCGACACAACTTGCCAGGTCCTGGATTTGGAACTACCATATAACATCTTACTTGGCCGCCCATGGATCCACGCCTTAAAAGCCGTTCCGTTGACATACCACCAATGCCTCAAATTTCCTTTTGATGGTACAAAAGTAACCATATACGGAGACCCTGACCCTTTCCAATATTGTACCAATTTAAGGGGCATCTCTGAAAACCAAGTACCGATTAACCGAGAAGCACCTGGCTCCTCGTCGTCCAAATACATCGACCCTTCCACACTCATGTCATCTTCTGTATTCATTCCATCCACGTCTTCCACCATACCACCACCTTTCACCAATCCTAAGACTGAGGCAACTGTCAAAATCTAGGATCTGGGCTGCGGAGAGTTTAAACTAAATACAGCATACAGCATAACTACAATACCCACTCCTCCAAAGATATATGGTCGACCATGTTTCAGAATGGAACCGCAAGAAACATTCAAAGTTCCACCGAATACAGTTTTCATCAAGTGGGGAGACATGAGTGATGAAGACCTTGCTGACATCATAGGATGGATCTATAGGGATACAGTCTCATTACCTCCACTACCAGTTCAGAAATACGGCAAGGGTTACAACATCATGAAGGCTAAAGGCTACGATGGTACTAGTGGCCTTGGAAAAAATAAAACCGGTCGAAGGGAACCTATAGAAACTTTCCAAACTCCGAAGTATCTTGGATTAGGGTTTAGATCAATCGACAATGGCGATCGACGTACCTCTGGACTTTCCAGTGAGCAAGTACATGCTTCTGAAAGTGTCGAGACTACTAGGAAGTCCCTAACCGAAATAGACTCCCACGAGTGGGAATTTGGCTCTGAACGATCCCTAAGTGACTGTGGCCTCGATGATTTGTTTGTCGAACCAGGGGAACTGACCTCTGAACAACGGTTTTGGCAAACATTCAAAATGGAGCAAACACCAAACAGTCAAAATCCCACTACCACTTCCCATGACACACAACGACCACCATCCGAACCCCCTCAATCTAATCTATCCGAAGTATCAGAAGACATTGATAGCCAAGGCTCTAAAACCTTCACTCCTTATTATGACAACGAATATGACACCAGTGAAGGAGAATACTGGATAGAATCCGATGTTGAGTTGGACGATGATAACCTCATCTGAAACATCAACGAATCCATCTGTATGCTATCGGCATCCTCACCCGAGTTCACTAGCCTTGACGATGGCATTTCATTAGTCTACCCTGAACTAGTTGATTGGGACCAACAAGGACCGCCAATTCTAGATACATTCCAAAATGATGAAGCCATTGCAGAATTCATGGGATTGCGAGAAGGCATACCAAGTGGGGACCACAAATCCGGATTTGCTATTGATTTAGACTGCATGGCATACTTCGGTGAGACTGTCTAGTCCTCTAGTCGCAAAAGCAAAAATAAAGTAAAAAATGAAATGTTTTTAGGTGAAAACCGAAAGGCACCTCTTGACAATAAAATAGTAAAAAAAAAGGACGTATCTGTGGGTGAAAACCTCTCTGAGGTGCCCAAAGATGGAGGACTGGAATTTCTCCCCGTGCAACAGGAAAAAATGGCCATGCTTGTTGAGGATACCATAGAGGATAACATTTCAACTCTAGAAGACCCCAGGATGGTCCTATTTGCAGCATCATTGACAGATGAAGAGAGACCGGACTTTCATAAATTCTTTGCAGAACGGAAAGTAAACTTTGCATGGTCCTACGCTGACATGCCAGGATTGGACCCCAAACTAGTTCTACATCATCTGCCACTAGTACCCAATGCTAAACCAGTCAAGCAGAAGTTGCACAAAATGCACCCTCAAGTTGTTCTATTGGTTAACGCCGAGCTAAAGAAATTATTAGATGTCGGATTCATAAGGTCCATAGATTATGCTGAATGGATTTCTAATCTAGTGCTAGTGATAAAGCCAAATGGGCTAATTCAGGTATGTACAGATTTCTGGGACCTAAACAAAGCATGTCCCAAGGACAACTTTCCTTTACCAAACATTGATATCATAGTGGACCTTACAGCAGGACATGAGATGCTATCCCTCATGGATGGTTTCTCTGGTTATAATCAAATCCGCATTGCTCCTGAGGATCAGCACAAAACAACATTTACTTGCCCATGGGGTACATACTGTTGGAATGTCATGCCCTTCGATCTCAAAAATGCAGGTGCCACATATCAAAGGGCTATGACCACGATCTTCCATGACATGATGCACAATATAATAGAGGACTATGTAGATGACTTATTGGCCAAATCGACCACTAGGAAAGATCATTTGAAGGCACTTGACAAAATTTTCAAGAGACTGGAAGAGTACAAAGTTCGACTAAACCCTAAGAAGTGTGTTTTTGGGGTCACATCAGGAAAGCTGTTGGGATACATTGTCTCCCAAAGAGGCATAGAGGTTGACCCGGCAAAAGTCAAAGCAATCATTGACATGCCTCCACCTAGAGGAATCAGTGAACTTAGAACCCTGCAAGGCAGAGTGCAATCTATTCGCCGCTTCATAGCTCAATTGGCAGATAAGTGCCACCCATTCCAGTATCTGTTACACAAAGGTATCCCCTTTGTATGGACGGATAAATGTCAACAGGCCTTCCAACAAATCAAAGATTACCTGCTATCAACACCAGTCCTCATGTCGCCTATTCAAGGAAAGCCATTAATTTTATACATCTTGACCACTAGCTCAGCACTGGGGGCATTACTGGCTCAAAATGATCATGAAGGGAAAGAAAGAGCAATCTACTACATCAGCCGCACATTGATAGGTTATGAGTTGAATTATACATACATTGAACATGCATGTCTCGCAGTTGTCTTTGCAGCCCAAAAACTAAGGCATTATATGCTTAATCATCAGACACAACTAGTTGCCAAGATTGACCCATTAAAATATCTATTGAGTCGAGCAGCATTAACAGGCCGATTGGCAAAATGGGTCATGATCCTAAGTGAGTATGACATACAGTATGTTGAACGCAAGGCAATAAAAGGGAAAGTAATAGCAGATCAACTGGCAGATGTGCCAATGCAAGCCTCTCATCCGTTGGTAACTGATTTTCTGGACGAATCCATTTTTCATACGAAACCAGCAACACCATGGAAGCTGTACTTTGATGGGTCCCACACTGGCCATGGCTCAGGCGCTGGAATCTTATTCATCACACCACAAGGGGATTCAATTCCTAAGTCTTTTCGAATTGCTTTCCCTTGCACAAATAACATTGCTGAATACGAAGCACTGGTTACAGGTCTCAAGTTGGCAATCAAATGGAAAATTCAAACATTGCTTGTATTCGGGGATTCCCAGCTAGTAATCAATCAAGTGAATGGTGACTATGAAACAAAGGATGAGAAGTTGCTTCCGTACAAGAGGATGGTGGACAGTTTCCTAACATACTTCCAATCAGTGTCTTTTGAACAAATTCCCAGGGTACAAAATAAGGCAGCTGGTGCAATGGCTACTATTAGCTCTCTCTTGGACATCCCAAAAAATGTGTCACAATTTGAGTTCCTAGTAGAACAACTATTGATACCGGCATATGATATCCCAGAGTCAGAAATGGTTTGCGAACTTGTTGGTCCCAACTCTCCTTGGTATCAGGACATTTATGACTATCTAGAGACTCACACCCTTCCATTGAACCTATCCAATAACCAAAGGAAGTCCTTCATTAGGAAATCCGCAAGGTATGCCATTATCAGTGACACCCTATACCGCCGTAGTTTCGACAATACCCTCCTTAGATGTCTTAACACCGATGAAGCATGTACAACCTTACGAGAAGTACACGACGGTATATGCGGATCTCATTCGAGCGGTCCTACTCTGGCTAAGAAACTAACGAGACTTGGATATTATTGGCCGACAATGGAAAAAGATGCACTAGAATATGTCAGAACCTGTCGCAAGTGTCAGATCCATAGTGATTTGGTCCATGCTCCAGCACAAGAACTTTGGCCAATCACTTCTCCGTGGCCCTTCGCTCAATGGGGGCTCAACCTCATGGGTAAGATTCATCCAACCTCCTCCAACAGCCATAAATTCATTATCACTGCCACTGAGTATTTCACAAAGTGGATCGAAGCCATTCCATTGACATACATTACTGGCAAACAAATATCAAAGTTCATCCTCAACTACATCATTTGCTGGTATGGTCTCCCACAGTCCATCATCACTGACAACAGACGTCCGTTCAAAAACCAAGACGTACGTGAGTTATGTGAGCGATTTCATATGCAACACCACTTTTCATCCACATACTACCCCCAAGGAAACGACCAAGCTGAGGCGTTGCATAAAATCATTATCAAGATCCTTAAAAAGACTGTCAATGATGCTGGCCGCGATTGGCACATACAACTTAACCCTGCTCTGTGGGCTTACTGAACTAGCATTCGTACGCTTACAGGAGCTACCCCATTCACCCTGGTTTTTGGTGCGGAAGCCATCTTACCCATTGAGGTCGAAATTCCTTCGCTACGGGTCTCTTTGAAGGGTCTAACTAATGAGGAGGAATACCAACAATCATGCTTGCACGAGCTGGAAATGTTGGACGAGAGAAGACAAAACTCACTGAATCACCTCCAAGCGTATCAAAACTGCCTTTGTCGCAGCTACAATAAAAAGGTTATGGTCAGAAAGCTCGACATTGGCAACCTGGTTCTCATGCAGAACCCTAAGAACCAAGCAGAAAGAGAAAAGCCAGGAAAATTTGAACCAAATTGGCTGGGTCCATATATTATCATATCTTCTTTCGGTTCTGGAGCATATCAATTGGCAACACCAGACGGGGAATAGTTGACTGAGCCCATCAACAGTTTACACCTCTGAAAGTTCTACGCATAGCATCAGAGGACAAAGCTGAGGGCCCTAAAAATACAAAAAATTTGAAAAATGAAAAGAATTCACCTTGATGAAAACCTGGCAAACAGGCGTCTTGGTGACACCAAAAAAATCAAAAAAATCATAAAAATAGTAAAAAGAAAAATAATTCGTCCAATAGTGAAAACCTGGCAAACAGGCGCTTTGGACAAGTACCATGGTGAAAACCTGGCAAACAGGTGCCATGCGTAATCAATCATTGCTCTACCATCTATTGTCACTTTGTCTAAACTTGGCCTAGGATGAAAGGCATTTCCGCAAATCGCTATCACATCCTACCCTTCCTATCATAGTGGATGACCGATTGACATCATGTTCTGACAACTGCCTGTCTAGCAAGTTAGCGATGTCCCGTCCATGTTCCTTGCAAACGGCTAAGTCTTCGACCTAACTGGGGGAAAAATGTTTCTCATGCAACTGCAGTGGATGACACGTGAGACCAAAAACATTGCAAAAAGTCCTAAAAAAAGACAAAAACATCATAAAAAGTTCTGAAAAAAGACAAAAACATCATAAAAAGTCCTGAAAAAAGACAAAAACATCATAAAAAGTCCTGAAAAAAGACAAAAACATCATAAAAAGTCCTGAAAAAAGACAAAAACATCATTAAAAGTCCTGAAAAAAAGACAAAAACATCATAAAAAGTCCTTAAAAAAGACGAAAACATTACAAAATAGCCTGAGAAAAGAACTAAACATCGTAGAACGTCCTGAAGAAAATTAGCAACACATTAGACTGCGCAAGGCACACAAGTGCACTGTCATCTCTTGTCAAAATCAATCAAGTCAATAAGTCCATGTCATTGTCCGAACTATGTTGTCTTTGCGCATTTGCTACCTAGGCAAGACTCATACTTGAGTCCCCGAGACATTAGGTCAGTCCTATTAGGTTTGTCAAAATAAATCATGGTGCAATCCTTGGTCATCAAGACAAAGCCATCGGTCGTGTCGAACTACGAGGTCTCTGAGTGTATGACGTAGGCAAGGCCATCTATCGATGAGCCCTTGAGGCCGCACTAGGTCAGTCCATTAGGGTTCATGGCACTACACTGGCACACACATCAGAAGTCTTCAACTATTTCTCCATATGGGGAAAACTCCTAAAACTAGAGTAAAACAATCATGTTATTTGGCAAGACAATCTCATACCACTCATGTCATCAAGGCAATGTGGGCATATAATCAAACACAAGTCAACCTCGGTCAAAACAAGTCAAATCATCATCATAACCGGTCAAAACTGTCAAATTTTGGTCAGTCTTCAGATGAGTCCTTCTGAAAGATAACCTCTGTCATTTACGCACTAGGATGTGTCCTTCCTAGGCATCGTCATCATCATTCGGCCTTTTGAGCGATCCTCTTGACATCTAAGGATCACTCTTCCTGACTTTAGTATTCTTCAGATGAGTCCTTCTGAAGAACCAACTCTGTCATTTATGCTTTAGGATGTGTCCTTCCTAGGCATCGTCATTATTTTGAGGGACCCTTTACGACCATTAGGGATCAAAATCCTCCCGACATTCGGCATCATTCAGGATGTGTCTTTCCTGAATTCACCAAGTCTCGACATTTTCAAGGTCATCAAAACTTTAAACATTCAGACATCTTGACATCATCAAACAAGACATTGTGGCATCAGAACAATGCATATCCAGATGCACTTGGCAAACACTTGACAATTGTCTTTTCATCTTTTATCATGTTATTAGTTTTTCAGCGAGATCCCACTAAGCAGGATTTAGAGAAGCAGCGACGTAGCATGACAATTAACACACATGACTACTAGCTTCTCAGCGAGGTCCTGATACAGGGATTTAGAAAAGCAATGACATGTCATGATAAGAGACTTTATTTTTGTCTTTTGGCAACCATGTCACTAGTTTCTCAAGGAGATCCTAGAAACAGGATTTAGAGAAGTAGCGACGTTTCATGGGTTGTCCTTGTCTTTTTCTGCTTATGGTTGATGATGACAAGACTGGGGCAAGCACGCTCCTAGTGTGAGTCATGATCATCCTTGTCTGTGACTGTTCGTCTTAGGTAATGGTACGACCTTGCACACCTTGATCTATGTCATATCATGGTGTTTGTTGGCCATTACGACAGTTTTCCCAATGATGATTAAAGAGCAACAAATACTAAAAAAGTCCTACAGTAAAGTTTTGAAGGATTTGTGTCTTCTTGTGGGTCTCATGTCTTCTCCTCTTGCGTCTGACCATCTTCTCTCATCAGTCTCGCCATCTTCTCTCATCCATCCTGCGATGATATCCTGTGTCATTCAAAAACATAAGTACATACATGATATATTCATTGCATTAGGTCCATACATACATCATCCATGACATTAAATAATATAATACATGGCATCACATCATATACATAAGCATCATCCATATCATTAACATAATCATCATCATTGCATCTTTTACATAAACACATCATGCACATCATTGACATAATCATATAAACATTGCATCATCATGGCATCAAAAATCACAACATAGACATCATAATACATAAATGGCATCATAAATTAAGCATTGTACATCATACATAACATAATGCATAGAACATCACATAACACATATAGGCCGCATCAAAATTGCATCATCATATAATACCATCTCAAAAATATACAATGTCACAGGATAAGAGTCAATGGATATCCCAAAAATGGAGCTTGCAGGCTCAACAATAAACATAGTGTGTCCAAATACAAATAAGCCCCTAGGGTAGGCTCTCATCATCCCCTCGGGGTGAAGAATGTGGTGGTGGCTGAGGCCCTGTCACTGGCTCTGAAACAATGGATGGTCCTGTAGTGGCCTGTGCCTGTGAGGATGAGGGAACTGCGAGTGAAGGCATCGTCGTGACAGTATGGTGCACCTGTGAAGTCACTGCAACTGGACTCTGAGAGGACAGATCCGTCACTGGTGGCTGACCCTGTACTGACCTCTGTGCTGAACCAGTGGAACCATGACTATGCCCCGAATGGTGGCTCAGAGTATTCCTGCGGGAGTGATGTGACCTGTGGCCTGATGTGTGTCCTGTGGAAGTCGACCCTCCGAGACTGGTATGACTCCTGGTACCACTGCCACTGCCCGATCTGTGCCCACTACCTATCCTCATCTGTGATCGGGACAGGGTAGGATCTCGCTGCTCTGGCGGCACTGCCTACTCATAGAGAGTCATGTACTGTCCCAATCTGGTACTCACCCTGGCAAGCTCCCGGGCCATGTCTCCTGTGGGTCCTGTGCATAAAGCCGTAAACTCTGTGCACCACCTTGCTGCATCCTGTTGTCGGATCACCGCCTAATCTCGCTCTACACGGGCTACCTCCAATGCCGACTGTAAGGACCTAACTTGTGCAAGGCTGGCGGCTAATCTCTGCTGAAGATCGGCCACTCGCTGATCACCTATAGCATCCGGTGGCAACTCTGAGGATGGTATCTCCTCCTCACCCTCCACCATCTGCCATCTCAACAGTCTCTCTGCCTCACCTATAGCCTCATCCTCCTCGTCATCCTCATCATCCTCCTGCCCTGCCACCTCCGCCTCCTCCTCACCTGCCACCTCCGCCTCCTCCTCCCCTGCCACCTCCACCTCCTATCTCTCCCCCTCCGCCTCTTGTCTCTCCCCCTCCACCTCCTCCTCCCCTGCCACCTCCACCTCCTATCTCTCCCCCTCTGCCTCCTCCTGTCCCCCCACCTCTGGCTCCCCCTCCTGTCCCCCCTCACCCTCTATCTCCTATCTGGGCTGCTCCTCCATCTCCCCCTCCTCACCGACCTCGGGGATAGCATCTAACGCTACCCTCACCATGCACTGTCGCACCCTGCGACCAGGTACCTGTCCATCCCGTCGTCGCCTCCTGCCATCTCCACCGTCATCTCCACCATGGCCTCCGTCTCCACCTCGGCCTCCGTCTCCACCACGGCCTCCGTCTCCACCTCGACCTCCATCATCACCCCTGCCTCCGTCCCTCCCTCCATCACCACCCCTCCCTCCATCTCCATCCCTGCCCCTGCCTCTGCCTCTGCCTCTGCCCCCATCTCTGCCTCTGCCCCCTCGTCTGGCCCGCGGCACTCGTGGAATCACTGACCGCCTATCAACTGGTGCTGGCCCGTCAGGATCTGTCAATGGCACGGGTCGGCATGCCTGCCACCATAGATCATAAGCCGCTGTCGTACCCGGATCTGCTACTCCACCTCTCCAACCCCAGGCCTGGGCCACTAGCCCATCTATCTGCTGTGTCACGAAGGCCACTGGGATGGCCGGCCCCCAGGTATACTCTCTGGACGATCGGGCATACTCTGTCGTCCCCATGGGAAAACCCTGCTGCTCCCCGAACTGTCTCAGTACACGCTGCGGCAGATACATCTCAATAATCAGCGATGTCTGTACTGTCCTGCCAATAAGATATCGGTACTGCCTGCAAAGACTCAGATGCTCGTCCTCATCGTCCCATGCCTCACAATCCCTGTAGGGCCTCCAGATGAATGTCACCATGGTGTCAATCCGATGCCGCCACCACCCTGTCTCACCCATGTGAGTTTGCTGCAATGCGCTGGCATAATAGTAAGAGTATGGCATCCTCTCGGCTAGCTATGGTCTGTTGATAGGAGGGCAGAATATGGCAATATGCTCCCATACCCAGATCATCATCAGTGTGGTCCCACAGGAGATACTCTCTCCTCTCCTATATACAATGTCATGCAACTGATGATAAAGTGTCCCCAGCAAACAAGGACCCCATGCATAAACTGTCTTATCTCTCCTCATGCTGACCATGACATCTCCCCAACCAATCAGAAATCTGTGTCCTCATCGGTCGGGAACCAAAATGCCACCAATCAGAGTCGCCAGGAATGCATCAAAGCGACTGTAGTGCTCCGCCAGGAAATCCCAATGGATCTCGTAAACCTCAATGCCGAGTCTGGCACCCTGATCCTAGTAGTATGCCCAAAAGGTCTGCTCGCCATGGCGTGGATCGTACACGATCCACTCCCCTCGAATCAGAATCCAGAGAATATGGTAGACGTCCTCCAGAGTAATGGTAGCCTCACCTGTCGGCAGGTGAAAGGAATAGGTCTCGGAATGCCATCTCTCGCACAGCGTCGTCAGCAAACCCCTGTTCGCCTGAATGGCGGGCATGAACACAGCATAGTATAAGCCGAGTCTCATCAATCGTCGCCGCTCTCGCGGGCCTAGCTGATCACCAAAATGAAAGGTCCTCGGTCTGCTCTCCCTCGTGTAGATAGGGGCAAGCTGCCTCTGCAACAAGACAAACACTGCATTAGCACTTTTGGGACAACTCTGACCATCATAGAACATAACTAAGGGCATGAAAGCATCAAAGCAAGTTAAACTAAGAAAACAGGTGAATGTGTCGCAAATAATCAATTACGTCGCTAAAACGCAAATGCGTCATTTGAAAAGTCAAATGCGTTGCATAAAGTCAAGTGCGTCGCTTGAAAACACTTGCATCGCGAAATTATGTGTTTGCGCTTCAATAGAGCGAATGCGGCGCGGTATTTCACTTGCGACATTCAAACAATCAGTTGCGTCACAACTTTGCGATTGCGGCACTCGATCGGTCAAATGCGACTCGATAAAGCACTTGCGTCGCGACAAATATCAAATGCGGCGGAAACCGCCAGAGCGGCTTTTTTTCCCTTTGCATTTGTGTCGCGACGCATCAAATGCGGTGAACGCGAAGGCATTTGCGACTTACGCGAACGCATATGCGTTGCGGCGCATTCGTTCACTATCCTAGAAAGTATTAAATAACGCATAAAATGATAAAATGACAAAGTGGGATTAGGGTACGTACCGCCGGTCCTGAGCCCTCTGGCCATCTGAAAGTTCTCACGATCTCTCCACGGTGCTCTAACACTGGAATAACCATCCTCGCTGCTGCGTCTTTCGCTCTAAGCTCTCAGGTTTTGCAAAGTGAATAGTAAAAGTGAATTGACTTTTATCCTTTTGTCAACCTATTTATAAGGTCAAAATGACATTTTTTACCCAAAGTCAATACTAGAGGCTCATTTCTGCACCTTTGACCTCCCTGTAAGTTGCTTTAAACATGTCAGAATCTGAAACCGACTGCGCCATTGTTTTTCTAGTCATCAAATCGATTTATCGGGACCCTTTGCAAATTTTTCTGGCACCCGCCTAAAAATTTGAAAATTTCCCGAGGGGGCAATGATACTTCGTACCCTCGCTGGGGCATATTCTTGGCTTATTTTTCTTTGTCACAATGCGACAAGCGACATTATGACAAAGAGGGGCAAAATGTAGACACCTAAAAATGACCTAGGCCTGAAGCTTCATTTTTACCACTTTCGTCCTAGCATAATTAAGCAGTTAATTATGTCTTCTGGTTCACATTCGACTATTGATTAAATAATTCAATTATTTAATTAATTCATGTCCTTTTATTCTTCATGATTATTAAATAAATAGATTTTAATTTATTTATTAAATACGTCACTAACTGTCTAAAGTCTTACTTTAATTAAATAAATTTCTTAATTTATTTAATCCCCCCTTTGTCATTCATTTCTCCTTGATTATTAAATAAATAAATGTTATTTATCTAATACGTCACTAATTACCTAGGTCTCCCTGCAATTAAATAAATTTCTTAAATTTATTTAATTCCCCTTTCGTCATTTATTTCTTCTTGATTATTAAATAAATAAATTTTATTTATTTAATTACGTCACTAATTGGATTCACTTTCTTCCCAACATTAAATAAAATCTAATTTATTTAATTTTTGTCCACTTTCCACTATAATTAAATAATTATTTTAATTATTTAATTATTCAGTGGCCTCTTCTCTCATAAATTAAATAAATCTTATTTATTTAATTTAGCCCACTTTCAGGAATTTTGAATTAAATCATCATTTAATTCAAAATAATTTCTTTTTTCACATTCCTCCATAATTAAATAATATCTTTATTATTTAATTATTTACTGGTCAGCTAGAGTAAATAAATTTTATTATTTAATTTCTCCAGCAACCTCTTTTTCTGTGCCAGTCTTATCTTCCAAATTAATTCTTACTTTCTGACATCTCATTTAATTTTGACCCTTGATTGAATTATCTTATAATTCAATCTTGACCATTCATTTCTTGACATTGCCCTAATTTTGACCTAACCCTAATGCATACAGCAACATTTAATCTTGATAATTGATTCTAGGGTTTTTGTCATCTTTTCATCCTGGCCATACATTTAAAATTGCAATTTTTATAAAATGGCAATTTTGTTCTCATTTGGCTCTCTCTTGGTCTCTCATACTCAGATTTCTCTTCATACTACTATTAGTTTTGCAGTCATAGTCATTTTGCAGCCATTTTTATCATTTTAGTGAGGTCATTTTATTTTATACAAATCCTTCAACACTTGCATAGGGCTTAGTCATTTGTCATAGTTGCTCATACAAATCTGAGGGCATTTTTATTTACTGCAAGCTAGGAGGTGTAACAAAGGTCAATCATGGATGATGGAGACTTAAGGTAACATTGTCCCTTTTGTCTTCACAGTAATTCCTTTATGCTTTGTTATTTCATAGGAATTTTAATGTTATTGTGCTAACCCTCTAACAAATTTAGAATTTTCCCTTGATCACAGTAGCTATTTAAGTTTTTTTTGTAGTTCATATAAAACCAATATCATAATCCAATAACTACACATGGCATGATTAAGTCATTGCATTGTTCTACACAGATATATAATAGCTATCATGATTGATTTTATTCTGATATAATAATTAAAATATCTTAAGTGATAAGCATGACTTCCTATAATTAGAAATGTTAATATCACATACCTATCAATATAGTATAGGAACCTATTTGTTGGAGATAAATCTTGAAAGGGTAGAGATATGGCTAAACTAATTTGAATCATATAAAATAAAAATTAATGATTTTGTATTTGAAGAATGTACCTACAACCAATTAAATATGCTAATTTTAAGATTACCCTATAAGACTATCACTATAAAAATATGAAAATGATGTTGAAAAGTTCCTCAATAGGTGGGGCCTCACACCAGGAATCAATGCTAAGATAGTGACACACAACATAGTCCTTGCTGAAAATGCTAAATCAGTTAGATAAAACATACAAAAGATGAATTCTAAGATAGCCTTGCTAGTTAAGGGAGAAATTGAAAAACTCCTCGAGGCTAGTTTCATAAGACCTATAGATTATTCTCTTTGGATCTCAAATATTGTCACAGTTACAAAAACCAATAATCGTATTAGGATGTGTATGGATTTTCATGATTTGAATAAAGCATCTTTAAAAGATGATTTTCCCCTTCCTAATATCGATATGATAGTAGATTCGACTGTGGGAAATTATTTTTTTGTCATGCATGGATGGATTTTCTAGTTACAATCAAATCTTTATCTTCGGGATCAATACAAAACAACATTTACAACTGTTTGGGGAAAATTTTGTTGGGTTATGATGCATTTTTGATTAAAAATGCAAGAGAAACATATCAACGAGCTATGACATTAATATTTCATGCATAATATTTTGGAAGACTATGTTAATGATATTCTAGCCAAATCTCGAAATAGATATGACAATGTGAGTATCCTTCAAAATATTTTTGAGCGAATGTGAAAACATAGCATGAGATTGAATCCAAAAAAGTGAATCTTTGGTGTAGATAGTGGAAATTTTTTAGGTTTTATTGTATCTCACAGAGGCATCGAGGTGGACATGAAGAAAATTGATGTTATAGTTAACATGCCACCTCCTAGAAACATCTCTCAATTGCATACCTTACAAGGAATAATTCAAGCTATTTGTTGTTTTGTAGCATCCTTAGCATATCAAACTTTACCATTTACACATCTCCTTAAGAAATATGTGCACTTTTATTGGAACGAGGATTGTAAATAGGCTTTTGAGAGTTTGAAGGATTATCTCGCTACTCCACCTATTTTACAACCTGCTACAAAACAAACCATTCATCCTTTACATCGTAGCATTAACCCATGCTCTCGTAGCATTGTTGGATCAACAAGATGAAAATGGTAAAGAGAACCATGTCTATTACATTAGCCGAACTTTAATTAATTATGAGAAATGATACACAACAATAGAGAAACAATGTTTGGCTCTTTTCTTCACTACTAGAGTAAGTTGAGACATTACTTACTAAATGTTAAAATACATGTAATGAAAAAATGTAATCCTCTAAAACATATTGTCACTAAAATAGATTTATCAGGACATTTAGCTAAATGGGTTATGTTGTTAAAAAAAATTGACCTTAAGTTTTTTTCACAAAAATAAATTAAAGGACAAGCCTTAACTGACCACTTAGCGGATGCTCTCTCACCCCTAGAATTACCTAATATAGAAAAATTCCCTCATGAGAATGTGTGGACTATTCATAAAGATGAAGAAACATGGGAATTATACTTTGACAGGTCTATGTGTAGAACAAGCTTCGACACTGGGGTTATAATATTCTCGCCTATAGGGAAGCCTATTCCCTTATCCTATCACTTAAACTTCCTATGCACCAACAACACAGTAGAATATGAAGCATTAATTTTTGGTTTATAAGCTATTTTAGCTTTGGGAGTTCAAAATATTTAGATATTTGATGATTCACAATTAGTCATTAAGAAAATAAATGGGACATGTCAAGCAAAGCATGATCAATTATCGAAATACAAGGATCTCACAATGAATTTGTTAGAGAAGTTTGAGTCATTTACCATTGATAACATCCCACAAAGGGATAATTGGCATGTAGATGCAATGAAAAGTGTAGATTCTCTTATATCACCTTAAGATCGTTCAAAGGATTTCACATTTATTGTTCATACAATTTTGAAACCATCAATTGAATCTAAATCTAAAGAGGTATTATCAACAACTATGGAAAGCTCTAGTGAATTGTATACACTAATATTTAATTATTGACAAGAAGGTACATTTCCTGAGCCAACTAAAAATACTTGAGATTATCTTCGAAAACTAGCATCTAAATATATAATTCTTGCTAACATTTTATACAAAATATCCTTTAACGGTCTTTTACTTAGATGCCTTAGAGAATCTGAAATCCCCATAGCACTTGAAGAAGCTCATACAAGTGCCTATGGAGGTCATTTTGGAGGAAGATCATTAGTTAAAAAACTCATTCGCATAGGATATTACTAGAGACATATGGAAAAATATTGCTTTGAATATGTTAAGAGATGTCACAAATGTCAAGAACATAGCAATTTGATTCATGCTCCTGCTTCTAAGCTTCATGCCCAAATTCCTATTTGGACATTCTCAGTATGGGGACTACATCTGATTGGAAAAATATCATAGATTCCTTTTTCAGTTGGGCACACTTTATAATAACAACAATAGATTATTTCACAAAATGGGTAGAAGCTATTCCCCTTCAATCAACAACTGTTGATGTGATATGTTGTTTCATAATGCAACACATTATTGCTCACTTTGGACTTCCTTCTACATTGGTTTCAAACAATGGGACACCATTTTAGAATAATGACGTGAAGAAATTCTTAGAAAAAATTAACATTCAAAGTCGCTTTTCAACACCTTACTACCCGTAATCTAATGGTCAAGCTAAATCAAATAATAAGACTCTCAAAAAAATCCTAAGGAAGACAGTAAACAAACATAATAAGGATTGGCACAGAGTTGACATATGTATTATGGGCTTATCCTACTAGTATCAGAAAATACACTAGGACTACTCCTTATAACCTTGTCTATGGCACTGAGGCGATAATTCCCTTGGAGTTAGAGATCCCTACATTAAGGATTTCTCTTTAATGACTTATTCATGACAACGCTTATAAAGAACAATGATTGCATCAGCTTGAGATGCTTGATGAATAGCACATTAACGCTCTTGAACATTTCAAGCTTATACTAGAAAATTGCAGCGTAGTTGCAGCAATCGTGTCATCCCTCATGAATTCAACAAAGGTGATTTGATGTTATTCAAAAATTAATATAACATCAATGCTGACTTGACTGTAAAAGGAAAATTCAGTCAAGGAATTGGTTGTGACCTTATATAATTAATGAAAGTTAAAAAGTTATGGGTCCAAAGCATAAACAATAATAGAAATGGATGGTACACCCCTTAAGGAACCTATAAATATCATGCATCTGCATTGATATTATGTCTAATCTTCTTGAATAGTGTGGATGATAAAGTAGTGGTGTTAGAGTTAGTAGATGACATTCTATATGCTCTCACATTGCTTCATTCTTGACAAACAATTATTTGTGTCTTGAATACTTGAGTGATTATTTAAATTAACTTTTAAATGATTACTTTAGATTCATACTATTCAAGATAATCTTGTATGTTGTGTTAGATGATATCCTTATATGCATTTTATGTTCTTTAATTATATCATACATGTGCATTTAATTTAGCATAACATAATCATAATGTTACATATAAGAGAAACTAGAATAAGTTTTAATTAGATCACATAAAACATGTTAAATCATGGAGACATTTAGTAAATAATCTTACAAATATTATTTGATCAATCAAATAGGCATTTAACATTAAACACATAAACATAAATAACAAAATATCAAATGATCATATATATATATATAGATATATATCAAAGTTCTAAGTAAATGTCATCAATTTATACAATGCTAATGAGGCCTATGACTACTGAATCCCTCGAGGATCTAGTGCTTGCATTTTTTTAGAGGCAATTTTTCAAGAGATGGTGGCATGCGATCGTGATGGTGAGTTGACAAGTGCATCTAGAGCATACTATAAACCCTATGCTCGACCAAGGTCCTCACGACAATCCTCTAGAAGACAATCTCTCTCTTCCTATAGTATGGCTACCTTTGACTGAAGTCTCTCGACCTTTTTTGGGGCTCAAGATGATTGACCATCCTCATGGGAAACCTTAGCTCGATGGGTACAACTCTTGAAACTATCATGTGTTGTGTGCAGTCTGACATATGGCTCGAACAACTCTAGATCCCGCTCCATGATGGGTGGGGGAACATAGTTTGTATCAGTAGCCTCCTCGTAGGCTGATGGGGGAACAATCTCAATAACCACATGGTGATAGAGATCATGTAGGTCTCTCAAGCCCTTGCAAGATAGAAATCATAAATATAGTCAGTACACATTATGATATATATAGACATAAAATTAAAATATAAAGCATAAATTATGGTAGTAAATCAAATATCATCACCTAGCTCTCTAGTTGGATGTGTAAAGACAACCTTGTTGTGTGCAAAGGAATGGAGGATGTGCAAACCTCTCCATGACTCTAGATGTGTGCTACAATTGCCTACCATGATCTAGTCACATTAGTAGGAGTTGGCTCCCCACTCGTGGCCCACTAGATCCGCATCCATTGGTTCACCCCCCTCACTCATCAGTTGCTACTCCTCCTCCTCATCCCCCTCCTCATCCTCTTGGCCATCATAATCAATATTTGTAGCCTTGTCATACTCCTCATCTATCACATCTATGAATAAGTTTGTAGCCCTAACCCCTATCTCCTTAGCTCTATTGTCCTCCTCATCTCCCTGATCTTGGAGTGGCCCTGCATCACCTATTGACTCATCCATTGGGAATACAGGATCTTGTCGTGTTTTTTCCCACCACTCATAGAAATTTGTGGTACCGACATCATCAACATCAGAGACTGGAGGCATATCATGGTCCTCATAATCAAAGTCATTATAGATGACATCATTAGCGGTGAACTGTCTAGTGTCGTTGGGCCTCTGAGCACTCTGTATTGATCTCCTCAAGAAGCATCATGCATGGGTGGTATGTGTAATGCCCTACCACGCAACCTTAGAGGATGTTTCAATTAACTATACAAATGAACTAATTTTTTTTATTTTTTTTTTAACAAATAACATAAAAGTTCACTACTCATTGCCAACAACCTCTAAGGTTACAAGACTGAGATTACTTAAAACAAAAACAAGAAACATGAATTGACAACATCATAATTAATTACTAATAAATTAACACTAATACATTTGACTACAAAATTCGACCAAACTATCCAACGAAATATGTAAAATTAGATGTTCTTCGGGTGCTTGTAAAATTTGATGTGTAATTTCCAATTTTTTGAAATTTTATCCTCGACGTTCGTCGAAGTTTCGATGGATTTTGGGTTCGTCGAAATGTCAACTATCATTTTCGCCGAATTTTTGACAAACATGAAAAATTAAAAAAAATCAAATTGTGGTTGACATAAAGAAAAGTGAGTTCGCACCTGATTTATTGTGACAATGTTTTGCTCTACTTGAGACAGTTTGTGGAGAACTAAGAATGATTTTCTTGGGAAAAATCACAAAAAAATCAAGAAGATATCGCCAAGTTGAGGGTAGTCATTATCTTTTTGCAGAATTCAATTGTGAAGTTAGATTTGTAGTTTCAGGTTTGAAAATCATATTTTAAAGCAACCTCTCATCAGATTTCATTTTTAGAGGTAATGGTTTTGAGAATTTCATGTCCAGATTTTGTTGTGTGGAATCACCATAAGATCACAACCGAGGAACAGATTCTTGTGACTATAATTATGTGATCCATAACTCTATTCGTCATGTGGCACAGTTGTGCTATAACAAATACAGGATGCATTCATGTGTGACCCAAGTTTAATGTGGCTATGTTGTGATAGAAATGGAGGCACTCATATAATGTAGTTAATTCAGGTTGTATAATGTAGGTTTCAATCATCATTGGGTGCATTCAGGTTGTCTCAAGTTTAACAAGTTAGGATGTAATTATAGCATGATCCCGAAGAGTGATTACCCTCTTGCTGCAATAAAGAGCCTATAACTCTGGTTGATATGTAGAGTGGTTGTGTTATATCAATTATGTAGTGCATTTAAGCACAACCCATGTTTAATGGGCTATTCTAGAGAGTGATCAATATTTTTTAAACTTTATGAATGTTACTTGACATATATTTGCATAATCTCAAATTCCTTCAGAGGCTTTTGAAGTATCAATGTATCCTATATAGGGTTTAGAATGATTTATTTTAATTAAATAAATAAATAAATGATGTATTTCCGTGTAATTAGATAATGTGGAGATCCCCTAAATCTACCCCAGCACACTATCCTCTTCGGTATTGTATTCATTACTCCAGCTACTAGGGTTTTTCATGTGACATCTTTAATATCTTCATGACCATGGCTTTTAAATAGATCTTAGTCTTTGTTTTAATCCTTTTCATGGTAACCCTTGAGTTCCATAATCCACCTTCAATATCTTTTAAGAATGTTGTCTTAAGCTAGATTACATAGTATGCATATAAAGCAAGTCCTTCATACCTGCCATTGTTCCAAACCACCACTCACTGCCTTGCTTAAAATGTTGCCTACATAAGCACAATAGCATGTTTTAAAATCATGGTTGTCAGTGATTAACCATTAAGGTCACCATTTCATCATGAAGATACAATGAGTTTTCTCAAACTCAAAGCATTATGCAAAATAACATTGTGAATTGTTTGTTGTTGATTTGATTTTCTTGCACATTTACTGCTTTGCCAACTTCCTTTAAGACTGGTATTGCACCCTCAACTACAATCTCAAACAACTCTCACTATCACTTGAAGATTCCTTTCATGAGCATCCTTCTATAAAATCAAACTATGCCCTATAGACTGCCTACTTACTACAGGGGACTCATTGTTTCATGGTATTGTAGTTCTTAAGATCTTTCAACCTTATTGACACTACTTCACAGTCCACAAGGTATTATTCACTATTCTCCCATCTTTGGTGAGTCTCAAAACACTGCTCAAACATGCAATCCACTACCTCCATTATACAATTAATGGCTAAGAAGAAATATTGAACCTATGATTACCACTACTTTTATTTGGATAGTCATTCCCTGATTGCATTTGCCTTGTTTAACACTACCAAAAGAATTTGAAAAACCCTTAAGGTCAGTAAGGGGGTAAGGAAACTCACTATTAAAATCTCCATTTTACTATGCAAGGTTTGAGCTTTATTATCTTGTTACTGCTCAACCTCTTTTTGACTGTCACATCTCAAGTGGCTCATTCTTCTTATCATGGGTGCATTTACAAAATGTCACTAAGCTACATAGTGTATTTGTTATTGTCTACAATCTTTAGATTGCAAGATTTTGTTAATATTACCTACAATGTCTCAATCTTTTTGGTATTGCAACCTCACTAATCTACTATAGTTATTGTTTATGTTTCTATGGAGGCCTAGGGTTTGTACCCTAATCATGCTCTTACCAATGCTTCTATTGTTTTTTATTAGGGCTCTCTCAATGTTGGGGGCCCTAGGGATAAGCTCGTCATAAGAAGTGACACATTGCATCTTTAACTAAAAGAATAAATCTGTATTGACATTAGGAATGATGATTTGACTTGTTGCTCCTTAGGAATGGGTCATTTGCTCTTACTATTTCGCTACCTCCATTGTTGTAGGAATTTTTGTGATCAAGTTCAACATTACGATTTTAAGAGGTCTTAGGTTGGAAATCATAGTAAATCAAATTTAGCCAGTTTTGGAATTAGCATTTTCAAGTGTTTCTTGAGGTCATTAACCGGACTATCTTCTCTTTACAAGGGTGGTGCATGCCAAATTTTTTTTTGGTGTAAAATATCAAATTATTAGATTATGTTACCTATCTATGAATAAAATTATTGAAATTAATGAGTTTGATATTTTGAAGATCAAATAAGTCAAGCTTCATAAAGAAAAATCATGTCACATAATATTATTCTAGAACAAAATGAAGAGAGACACTTGATAGATTGTGGGATAGATTGAAAATAAAGGGTGATGGGAAATGTTATTGTCCTTGCAATAATTGCAAGGGCTTAAAGACGAGAAGACTTTTAATCACAACAGCTAAGAAACATTGTAGGCATCATGGTCACGTTGAAGGGGGGCATGATTATCATCCATTGGTAAGTTCATTATATGTATTTATATTGATTGAATTTGTAAATGTTTATATTGTTTTAACAATTTATATATATATATATATATATAATGGAGTTGATCATGATCATGGTTTTATTTGTGTCTATCATTATTATAAAGGTGGGGCACCCTAGGGTAGATGATATGGATTATCATGGCCTAGAGAATGTGGTTTTGCAAGCGAACAAACATGGAGCTATGAATATCAAAGTTGAAGTTAATGATCCTATGGAAGAAGATGATCATGCACCAGAAAACACAGTTGAAGATGATGGTACAAGTAAATTGATCCATGACACATTTAGTGGTAGAGTTGATCATGATGATCAAGATGACTTTGATGATATTCATGATTTACCTGTACTTGAGAAGGCATACAGGCCCTTTATAGAGGACTCTGAAACAACTCTTCTCTCTGTTGTATTGTTGCTGTTGAATTTGGAAGGTTTATGAATGGTTTATCAAAGCGGAAGCAATCGTGGATGTTAAGGTATGTCCATATATGTCATTTTTCATCTATTTTTAATTGTTGTTAGTTCATCACTAGTAAATAAAGGATGAAATATGTAACATTAATATTCTTTATATGAACAAATTATTTTTGTTGTAGAGTGATTGGTGAATTTTTGTTACCACCATCAAATATTTTACCTCACTCATACCAAGATTTATGTGTCATTATGAAAGATATTGGGAATATAGATATCAAGCAATAGATGCATGTCCCAATGATCATATTATATATCATAAACAACAAAATTTGCAACAAAATGCGGAATGTCATATCGATAGATATTAAATAGATCAACTAACAAAAGGTGTCTTACAAGATCTTCGTTATATTCTCATTATTCCGCGTATCACATGATTATTTAGGTGTGAAAGCTTAGCGCAATTTATGGATTACCATGCACAAGATAGAAGTGGAGATGACATTCTTCGAATGCCTACAGATGGTTCTGCATTTAGGGACATGGAGGAAAATGGCCACACTTTAAAGAAGAACCTTGTAATCTCAGGCTTTCATTGGCAGTGAATGGTGTCAATCCATTTGGAGAGCTGAGATCTATTTACTCGGTGTGGCCTATTTTTGTTATCAACAATAACATTCCTCTATGGATGTTAATAAAGAGGGAGCACATAATGTTGTCAATGATTGTTCCAGGTATTTGTTTACAACAATTTTTTTAACATATGAAGTAGCATCTCATTTGTCTTATTTTTTGCATAATGACTTATATTTTTTTCATTCAATAGTCATGTACATTAATTTATATATATTGCAGTAAAATGGTTATCATAATTATGTAATGTTTATGTTCATTCAACTAGGTAAGTACCAAGTTAAAGATATGAATGTATATATCGAGCCTCTTATCGACGAGTTATTAAAGTTATGGAATGGCGTCACTATGTATGACGTCTCTAGACCAATAGAACAAAGACAATTTCAATTCCATACAGTAGCGGCATGGAAGGTCATGATCCCGGGGCTAACATTTTTTTATTGTTATGTTATAACGTTGACAACATTTTAGCAATATTTAATTTGATGAAGTAGATATCATGAATGTTTTTAAAAATAATCTATTCATTATATATAATTATAAAAGTGACATATTTAATCAATTATATATCATCTTGCAGGTCTTCAAACAAAGGAAAAATTTGCATATCAATTTGTGGTCCAAAGATGAAATCGTTCAACAAGTTTAGGAAAGCAGGTATTTGATGAGTATAGGCACTTCCTCCATAGAAATCATAAGTATCGAACTACTGGAAAACATCTTTTCAATGGGAAAGAGGAGACTACATCAAAACCACGAAGAATGTCACCTTGCCTATGGAAGTTGGAATATAATAGAATTAATCGTCAAGGTTACATGGATCAAATTTTTTATCTATCATATATGATATGTTTTGAATTTATATTTTTTTATATTATATTGTGTTTACTCATGTTGTAATTGACAATGATTATTAGATTTGTTAATTTGTTTAAGTTATTGCTTCATAAAAAAGGTCATCAAGGCATTGTGGAAGGTGGAAACTTCCATAGGGGTGAAAAGTTATCCATGAGAAAATTTAGTATTAGGTTGCCCTACTATGAGAGCAACCTCATTGTGCATTTGTTTGATACAATGCATATTGAAAAGAATATAACAAAAAAGTTATGGAAAATATTGGATGGAAGGCATGACATAGAAAAAAATGTCAAAAGTTGTAGTGACATTCAGGAAGTCAATCATGCAATGAAAATATTATTCAATTAAATAGTGATGGAGACCAAATTAATATAAAGTTCCCTTCCTTGGTTATTAGCAGGCAACAAAAGCAATGCTATAAAGAAGTCATACAAAAATTGATTTCCCGCAGTTGCTGCAAACATAAACAATATAATAACAAAGAAAGGTGAATTTGAATTAGGGGATGAAAATGCATGAGTTGGCATACCTTCATTAGTAATTATTCTGGTATATTATATGCACTTGTATAATGCATGTACTTTTTAGTGTATTGTGTTTACTACTTTTGAAAAAATAATGAAAAGATCATTTTATAATTGTTGCAGTACGTTCTACCTCTATCTCTCCCAGATAACTTTGACAACAATATCAAGCAAGTTATATATGATCTTGGAAAATATGAGGTAAGTAGCGAGATTTTTTCAATTCGTTGTATACATCTTGTAATTGCCATTTTTTTTACTTGTTATGTAATATCTTTGTATATTTTTGTTAAATATCATTAATATATTTGTGCCTTGAAGATCACTTGTAGTAAAGCTTATCATCTAAAGAAATCCATAAGAAGATATAAATTATTGGAAGAGAAAAATTTACCGTCTAATGTGTGAAATGAAAAAGTGTCTACCTTCGACATTTTTCAATGCACAAGAACACCACCTCATACACCAAGTTGAGGAGATTGAATTGTGTGGACCTGTACACACAAGGTCAATGTGGATGGTTGAGAGGCACTTGAAATTTTTGAAGGCTTTGGTTAGACAAATAGCACATCCTGAGGGTTCTATGGTGGAGGGATATATGGTATACTAGATCATGGTGTACATTAGTGAATATCTTCCTAAGTTTGCAGCAAAGATATGTGTAGATCATATTTGGGATCCCAACTCCATTAACAAATTCGAAGGGGAGTACATATTGGGGAAAGGTATATTGAGGAAAGTGAGAAGTAATTATAAGATGGTCATGGAAATTAATTGGAATGCATTTTACATATGGTTTTTATGTATATTGTACTTATTTAATTTTTAATCTTCAATATACATCAATTATAAATTAAGGTCGTATACTGTGGTATTTAACTAATTATACATCGTTTGTGAATTTCAATTTATTTTGGTATAGTTGGTCGAGAGTGGGATACACTACATTTGTATGTTACCAACAATCTTGATTGGATGACGGTATGGATTGAACGATGTCAAAAATCTGGTCATGCATTAACATGGGAAGGTGTGGCTTCATTGGTTAAAGAAGCTCATCATAATGGAGATTCCAATGTTACACAAAGGGAAATTGATTTAGCATATGGTTTAAGAGATAAATAGGTATGTATAAATATATTAATCACCCATATTATTTAATTATTTTCAAGTATATCTATGTATATATATGTTGAGATTGTTTTCTTTGCATACATTTGACCAAGAATAAATATGTTTATCAACTGATGATATTGCAATAATTTTTACATGTTTGACATATTGCAGGTGAAACACCACAAGACTATGTGGTGCAATAGTCATAAATTTCAAATCAAAATGTTGGA
>VDFB02270651.1:106214859-106232650 GCA_007258455.2 Sequoia sempervirens | reverse complement strand
CATGATTGGCATACCTTCATTAAGGTAATTATTCTGGTATATTATACACACTTGTATAATGCATGTACTTTTAGTGTATTATGTTTACTACTTTTGGAAAAATAATGAAAAGATCATTTTATAATTGTTGCAGTATGTTCTACCTCTATCTCTCCCAAACAACTTTGACAACAATATCAAGCAAGTTATGTATGATCTTGGAAAATACATGAGGTAAGTAGTGATATTTGTTCAATTCATTTTATATATCTTATAATTGCCATTTGTTTTACTTGTTATGTAATATCTTGCGTATATTATTTTTGTTAAATATCATAATATATTTGTGCCTTGAATCACTTGTAGATGGCTTATCATCTAAGAAATCCATAAAGAAGATATAAATTATTAGGAAGAAATTCCTCGTCTAATGTGTGAAATGTACAAAGTGTATACCTTCAACATTTTTCAATGCACAAGAACACTACCTCATACACCAAGTTGAGGAGATTGAATTGTGTGGACCTGTACACACAAGGTCAATGTGGATGGTTGAGAGGCACTTGAAATTTTTGAAGGCTTTGGTTAGACAAATAGCACATCCTGAGGGTTCTATGGTGGAGGGATATATGGTATACTAGATCATGGTGTACATTAGTGAATATCTTCCTAAGTTTGCAGCAAAGATATGTGTAGATCATATTTGGGATCCCAACTCCATTAACAAATTCGAAGGGGAGTACATATTGGGGAAAGGTATATTGAGGAAAGTGAGAAGTAATTATAAGATGGTCATGGAAATTAATTGGAATGCATTTTACATATGGTTTTTATGTATATTGTACTTATTTAATTTTTAATCTTCAATATACATCAATTATAAATTAAGGTCGTATACTGTGGTATTTAACTAATTATACATCGTTTGTGAATTTCAATTTTTTTTGATACAATTAGTTGAGAGTGGGATACACTACATTTGTATGTTGCCAAAAATCTTGATTAGATGATGGTATCGATTGAACGATGTCAACAATCTGGTCATGCATTAACATGGGAAGGTGTGGCTTCATTGGTTAAAGCAGCTCATCGTAATGGAGATTCCAATGTTACACCAAGGGAAATTGATTTAGCATATGGTTTAAGAGATAAACAGGTACGTATAAATATATCAATCACCCATATTATTTAATTATTTTCAAGTATATCTATGTATATATATCTTCGAGTTGTTTTCTTTTGCATACATTGACCCGGAAAGAATAAATATGTTTATCAACTAGCACGATATTGCAATAATTTTTTCATGTTTGGCATATTACTTGAAGATTGGAAACACAAGGCTATGTGGTGCAATAGTTGTATAGAATTTTTGAATCAAAATGTTGGATGACATAAAGAAGAAAACTTGTGATTCTGGTATAGCTACACAGTCTTTTAGGTGACTAATGTTTCATCTAGAGAGCGGCATACATCGAAGTCGAAGAATTGATACTATGGGATTTTGGATGATATACTTGAGTGTGACTTTAAGTCCTTAGATTAATTTTATTCGTCGTCCTATGGTACAAGCTATGATTGAATGAAAATGATCCTGAGAGAACTATTATTGAACATGATAATGGATTTACCATGGTTAATACAAGGTTGATCGAGCGAGCTGGAAATGAGCCCTATGTTCTTCCAAGCCAATGTGAGCGGGTATTTTACTCAGAGGTTCTAGGTAAATTGGGTTGGCCATTTTTTGTTAGACATGATCCAAGAGGAAGGCTGGTAAGGTATAATGTGGTGGAAGAAGATCTGAAGAACTAGAAGATGATGTAGATGATGATCAAGATCAACGGTTAGTTGATGATGTCCCTGACGAAGATGTCGAAGAGGAGGAACTAGATGATGATGATGTAGGAGTTAATGTTCATGAAGATGACATGTGTGGATGATGACATTATTGAAACTAATATCGATGATGATGCGATGATGATGATATGACCAATCCTTACAATTCGAATCTAGATCAGATGATACAGACAAAGAGTTGGATGAAAAAAAAGATCAATGACATTGAAGCTGTATAAGTTATCTTGATTATATTATCTATTTGATATTAATTTCTTGATAGAATTATATTTGACTTATGTGGTTACATAATTAATTCATGATGTTTTTAATTTTTATGCCATTACATATTAATTTAATGATGTACTTTTAATGTTTGAAAGGTCAAAAAATTAAAACATTTCAATAGTGATGTTAACAACCTTGAAATTAGTTTGTTTTATGTTTCATGTGATCATAAAAGATTAAAAAGTTAGTTGTAGAGGTGGTTGTTTAGTGGTTGACATGTATGTTTGTTCTTTTTACAATGTAACTAGGTTTTTCTTCTAATATACCTATGGAATTGCCAATTCCAATCGAAGGCAGCTCAAAGGACCTGGACTAACTGACAAGGAATTTAAAAGCCTCATACACTTCAGGCTCTGCAAGACCCAGGAGGGCAATCCTTTAATGTGTTTACAACCTCTACACCATTATTATAAACAACATTAACAATAGCAAATGATCTCACTTAATAGCTCAACACGATAAGATAATATCAACTAGAATTGGTTGTTCATAGAGAATATCAACTATCTGGAGCGTGAGATAACTAAACACAATCCATTGTATTAGATAGTCAATTATTTGCAATTTATAGCAAGCTCTAGGAAAAGACAAACAAATACTGAACTACATGAATAATTACAACTTAGATCAATGCCATATATCCATTACAGGAGTCAAATTCATAAGCATCTAGATGTTTATAATAGATTTAATACATCACACATAAGATCCCTAACAATATTGCATTACAATTTCATCAGTGTGCATTCTAACTCAAGAGTACTTATGAAATCCTTATACAACACATATCTACCTATAATACCATTCAAGAATTTTGATTAATTCCTTGAATTAAAGCTAAAATATAATCATACAAACCACAACAGTGAGATGGATAAAACAACCCTTAGTTATTTCATTGAAAGTTCAGATAGGCATGTACAATCGAGAGACATAAGCTTGAATTTTCATTTCAACTCAAATGCTAGTACTGTTATACAACATTAAATCTCTATGAACTCAAAACCTGTTACATAATGACTCAAAACCTAAATTGCATTTCTCTAAAACCATCAAACTTTATAATTCGCTCTGCAACTTCACCTAGACTTGACAAAAATTATCTAACTTGCTAACCCATACTTCTGGCCTTGAAATCCTTCTTATAGAAAATGAAGGAGAAAACAAGCACCGAGCCAGAAAGTACACCTATCACCAGTCAATTGAACCACCTGGTGATATTCCAAAATTTGTTACAACAGTCACCACCTTGAAAAATATTCTTGTTCAAAAATCGTTACAACAACAATCATCCTGGAGCATATTCTCATTCATCATGTCAGCGGAGAAAGGTTGATGCAATAACAAAAAACCACGCAAAACCCACACCAAGAAAGTCATCCATACAAAACTGGAAACGATGTAACTGCAACATTTGATTTGCCACCTATCAGTAGCCTACTCTTTTTACTCATCATCATTCAAATACTTAGCCACCCACCTCTGGTATTCTTCGTCAGTTGGCCATTCAAAATTAATCACCTCTTTTACCTTTGTACTATAAGGAAAATACTTTACTGCTACCTGATTAGCATCTCTTTCAAAAGATTCCAAAAATGAGCCGGTACCAATAATCTTATCCATACAATTTACCAACAAATCATAATCTGAGTCATCACAAATTATTTTAATTTGATTATTGATGACTTTACTTGCTTGATCCTGCCATTGTTGGAGTGTTATGATTTCCCCCTGCTCATCAGTTATATCAAGTAATAGTGTGTTACCCCAATTATTGAAGTTCTTTACCAATTCCCTAATATTCCTACTTAGATCATCTAATAAGGTCTGAAAACCTTGCAATGATTTAACTAATATATAAGTAGGATTCAATGATTGGGGCATGTTATTTACATCAAATCTTGAGGCTTTATTCATAATATTTAGATTATTTTCCCTAGGGATCCAATTTTGAATTATTGGAATCACTATCCCCTGATCCCTATCAATATTCTTTATTGCTTCAAATAGCAAAGAATACAAAGAATGTATATAGGGTAGTTTATTATCCACCTTTTCATTTAAATGCTCCAAAACACTAGTAACAATTTATTTTTCTTTTGAAAGAAAACCCTCCTCTTTTACCCTTAGTGATATTTGTAATTGATCAATTTTCTGCATGAGTTGCCTCTTTGTTGGATCAACAGAGCACTCTATTTCTTCATCAACTTGTTCTAGAGGAGGGGTAAGATCAGGATCTTGAAAGGGAGACCCTGGTGTAGAAACATTTGGAGAAGCAGGAGGCATTGACCCTGCTATGAGAGATGATGTGCTAGTTCCTGGAGCATTGGATGTTTCCCTAGTATGTCTATACTTGAACCTTTCTACTTCAATTTTCAGCTCAAAATTCCTCTATTGCATTTTACTATATTCTTCAATTAAAATGTTATACTTCTCCATTAGGCTCTTTCTTTCAGCCTCCTCCCTTTCAGTAGTCTTTTGGGCCAATTTGGCCACATTCATAGTTAAACTAGTGGCTTCGGTTGTTGTAGTCTTTGAAGCCCTCTTTATTATTAATCCTCCTTTGAAATTTGGATTAATATCAGCAATGTCTGGCTTTCTTCCTTATAGAGCCAATGCCCAAATTGCCAAGGTCTCATATTCTTCACTAAAGGCAGAGTTTTATAATGCTGCCTTAACTTCTTCTTCAGAATCTTGAAAAGGATTCTTGGACTTTATAATGGCATTGAAAGTCGATGCATCTGCATTGTCCCATTCAGGAAAAATCAAAACACCAGCCTGATTCACTAGTTGTCTTCCTTCTTTAGGAGCGATGTTTTTGAACTCTTCCATTAGTTTAGCTTTCACTTCATCATTCTCCTGATCTAACCTGTCAGGCCTTAGTTCTCTTCTCTCCTTGTATTTATTTTAATATTCCTCAAATTTCATCCTCCATGCCAATTGTGTAATACCCCCATGTTACTAATACTTGTATTATTATTTCTTACTCTTATGTGTGAGCTTGATTCTAGTTTCTATTGATGATTAGTTCACCGTCTTGGTGAGGGAGGATGCCTCCCGTATTAGGGAATCTTATTTCCTTTTGTTTACCGGCTTCCAGGAGTAAGTCGATTTTATGAAGGGGAGGATGTAATACCCCTCCTCTTACTGGTAGGATTTAGTATTTTTCAATGCGGTTGTTTGCTACTTATGACAATGATAATATTGCTTGAGTTGGATAGTTAGACATTTGATGATGTTGTATTCCATTAGTAGACTGTTGGTGATTATGTTTATGCACTGGAAGATTTGATTATTTCATTTGACATTATGGTTGGTTAGATGTTAGTTCATTTTCAGAATTATAATTATTATGTAGTGATTTAACTAGATATGTCATGAGATGATTGTTAGTTAGAAATGTAATTCATTAATTAGGTTATAATTGTTAGAATAGGTGGGATGAAGGACAATATAGCATCATTCGTTCGCGAGTGCCTTGCTATGTTGCGATTCCTTCTCACAATGCAGTACTTGATTTAATGTTTTGATTTTATATATATGTATGCACATGTACACAACTTCGTTTGTATGCAGGATTGCAGGTACAAGTCTCGATTCTACCTGCTTCGGCAGGACAGGGCGAGCACCAATAACCCAACGGTTTAATGTTGAAACAGAGGTGACGATGAAGTCCTCCCATCCCATGATGTCAGATCGTCTCGTTTGTCTGGTATTGTTTATTTTGTGAATTTGTCGTCATTTGTGGCTTGTGTTTTGTGTGTTGTCAAATTTTGATTAATATGGTATTTTATAAGTTATGATTATTTAATTGATGTTGATATTTTATAAGTTGTGAATTAGTTAATTAAATGGGAATAATAATTGTGTATTTTAATGTTGAGTTATTTGTATGAAAATATTTAAATGTTTTATTTGATTTTTATAAAGTCATGTATTTCAATTAAATGATAATTAAATATTAAATGTGTGTTATTTATTTTAATTAATTATCTGATTGAAGATAATTATTAGAATAAATTATTTAAATTAAATAAGTAATGTGACGTGCAAGTAATGTTGCAAAAATAGAAATAAAAGCAATAAAACAAATAAAAGAATAAAAAGATTGTGTGAGCCAATGAGAATACAGATCTAATTAAAAAGCTGGCTTTTAAAGAATGAGTTTTCTTTTATTCTTGATTTTTAGAGTTTTTGAAAAAAGAGGGATATTATCTTTTAATTAATTAAGAATTTTGAAAGTTTTTTTCACACACAGGAGATTAGGGATAGAGAAGTTGCACAAGTTATTCTGTATTTTGATTTGGAAGAGAACATGGGTTTTTGACATTTTTTGCTAAATTGAAGTGAGTTATAGAAAGGGGTTAGAAATATATTACTAGTTACTTTGAAGTCTTCTGAAAGAGGATTGGGTCGGAGATTTGAGCACGGTGACTTAGAGGAGATTCGAAGCAAAAAGGAGGAGCTCTTCGTGAAGTCCGGCGGAAACAATCGTCACCAGGTTCTCGAATAAGCGCAGGACTCCAGGTTTTAAACTACTTTTTCGCTCTGGTCTTCTGATTTAAGAAAACAGGAAAAATAAATTAGATTGTTTGGTGAAAGAGAAATAAAACCTTAGAACAGAGAAATTTAAGGAATAGTGAAAACTACTGAAAAATACTCTTTCACTTAGTCTCAAAGAATGTTGAGATTTGAAAGTCTTGTTTTGCAAACAACGAAAATTAAACTCTTCGAATGCTACTTTGATATACACGATCTCTTTGTTATTTCTGTAGAAAAGAACAATCTTGGTATTTGTTTTTAGAATTGAAATTAAAATAGTAGAAAATTCGAAAAGAAATCAATAGATAACTTAGAAAATCTCACTTATAATTTAGAAGACCTCTGTAGGATTGAAAAACAAAGGAAATCCTCTGATAAATTAGAAAAAATAAAATCCTATGATAAAATAAGAAATATTTTCATGTAGAAAACAGCAGAGACATAGGGTCACTAAATTCATCATAACTCACAATTTACAAACTGGGTATGGCTGAATTTTTTATATGTGTTAAAATACTTAATGGCGCACCTTCAGTAAAAATTGTAGAAAGACCCAAATCCGAAAACAAAAGTTATACAAGTCGCAATACACTAGTTTTATTATTAGCATTGTTTGAATATAGTAAATTATTTTAATGTATTAATTAATAAGTATTTATATATATGTTTAATTATATGTATTATATATATTTAAATATATTTGTTTAATTGGTTATTTTGATAGAATAGATATTTTTAAAAGAAAATAAGCCTTAATTTATTATATATATATATATTCTTTTTTTGAAATTTTTTAGCAATTAGGTGAATGACTTAAAATAAATAAATATTTTCCCTTCATTTATTATCTTAATTATGTAAGGAATTACTTTTAAAAGAATTAGTTAATCAGGTGAATTAATTAAGTTAATATTTTTAATATTTACTATATTAAGGATAATCTAGCTATGTATATATATACATAATATTTTGTAAACAAGCAATTGAGAGAAAATTGGAAAATTATATATATAATTTGATGAAAGATTATTTAGGCCCTTTTTATAAGAAATACATTTATAAGTTTGTATTTTTTTTTAAGAGTAGGAACCTATATGTGCAATGGTATTTTTGGATATCAATAAAACATGTAGAAGTGTGGAGTAGATCTTACGGTCAAGTTGAAGAGTTATGTGAAACGTGAAAGTAGTGCCTCTATTGTATTGTTGGATTGATTTCTTTATTGAGTGGACTAATTTCCGTATTAAGTTTGTGCATTGGTTGATTGTTTTGTTGTGTTAATCATTGATCTTGTTTAAGTTTGTTTTGAGTCAAATTGTAAGATTGTTGTGTAATGTATTGTTGGGTAACCTAGGAGGAGAAATAGAGGTCTCCCTTGGATACCACTCGAGAGTGTATCAAATTTAATTGTGAAGATTTCTTTGGGATATTGCCACTCACTACCTTATGTTTGTTGAATCATTCTTGATATCTTGTTACTATTGTTAGTTCTTTGTTGAGGAAACCCTAGTGTAAGCCTTTATTAGAGTCTTCCAGAGGCTTGTTTTATTGTTGGTGAATGTTTGTCATTTTATGTGCTCTTGACATGGCAAGATATTAGTATCATTAATTTGAAAGGGTTGTACGAAACTTGGTGAGACTTTGATTATGTGTTTATTGCGAGATGGATTTGCCTCGCTTGTTATGTTTTGAGTTATATGATTTATTCGTGATAGTACAACCCTTGCCTGCTTGAGATATGTTAGGGGTCATAGGGAGAGTGGCTCTTCGTGGGCGCCGGCGCCTCGGGTAAGAGGAAGTGCCAGGGGAACCCACGTAAGAGTAGTTAAACAAGTGATAACTTAATTAATGTATTTAGTGGGTTGGGTTAGTTAACACATAACAAGATAAAAACATGCACCTCACCCCTGCCGTTAGCACTCTCAAAGGCTAAGGATGGGTGGGAAGACCTGGTTGGTAAGGTCACTACCTTGTCTCTGTGAAAGGTAAGTGGCTCCGCATGAGTAACCCTATGGGGCGGCACTTTGAAATAGGATGTCTGGATAACCATAGATGGAGGCGGCTCCTTGAGCTAGGTTGTCTGGATAATCTATGTGTAGATGGAGGCGGCACCTTGTGATAGGTAGTCTGGCGAATTCATGTAAGGCCATGCGATGACACTCTCCACTAGACACCCTTGTCCTTGTTTCTTGTCGCCTCTGGATATTGTTATATTTATGTTGTATATGTTTTGAGGGCTAGGGGATCCATAGATGGGTGTCGGCGCCTCAGTTGGAGGAAGAGCCAGGGGATCCCATGTGAGCTATGCGATGACCCTCCCCGTTTGACTTGTTTCTTGTTGCCTATGGAATGGTGTATTGAATGGTTGATTTAGAGTTATTATGGAATCGTATTCTTTTTATTAGTTCTGATTTATTTGGAAATGTATTTTGGGTGTTTGTTCGGTTCTTCTGGATGTTATCTCTTTATGATGTTTCTTTGAATTCTTGTGAATTTGAATCATGTTTGTTAAGTGATAGTACTTCATGTTATCGTGATGAGTTTCTTGGTTGTACTTGTTATGTGATTTGAGAACGTCGAAGGTTGTGCATTACATACTTGAGTTGTACTTGTTTTGTATCATGTTGTTGTTGAGTCGATCTGACCTTCATGGTCGGGTTCACTTCCTCTTCACCTCTGAGCACGGGGGGTGAGTTACTTGTAATTCACATGGTTGGGTGGAACGTGCTCCGCACCTGTTGGGTTCCCCTTCAGCATCTTGTTCTCTCAGCTTTCCGCAGTGGAGTTGTACCAGTGATCTATAGTACTTCATCTTTCATTATACATGTATCAATTCCCATGTTGGGAAATTTAATGTAATTCATGTATCTAAGAAAATTGTATTGTAATATTATATCAATGATGTAATAGTTAGGATTATTTGTAACTCTTTTAAGAGATGTATCATGGATGTAATTATGTGATGTTTATTACTCTCGCATCATGGTTATTGGATGTATCTTTATCCTTGGTTATCATTATAAATGATATTGTTGTAATCTTTATTTTTATTTATGGTTAGTGTTGCGATGTAATCTAGCGTGCCCCAGAGAACTAAGTGTGTTAATGTTTGTAATGTGCTATGTGATTTTGGTTAATGTTATTGCATGTTCACTCTTGTTATTTTAAAAAAAAATTATTCGCATTGTGTGTGTTCTCTGGGGTTTGCAAGGCGGGCATTACAAATTGCAAGAATATAGGAGTCTTTACAAATGCATTATCATCTATGAAATCCTTGTAAGCCTCCATTCTTGTATCATGCACACTCTTACCCTTCATATCCAAATCGGATAGAACCAATTCATCTGACCTAGGATGGGACGACATACCAACCTACATGTCTTGATCAGTAACAATAATTTCATCTATGAGATCCTCAGGTAGGTGATCAGTTCTTTGCTTCTTAGGGCTTGGATCAGGTGGTGGTGATGGGGGACTACGTTCTGGTGAAGATTTTAATTCAATAATTTTGACAGTCCCAAGTACTTTGAATTTTGGGCCTGGTCATGAGGGCACCTTCATTATTTTCTTCCCTTTTCTGTCTACTTCTTCCTCATCACTGCCAGTATCCTTTTTCCTCCTATAAATGGGCCACCTTTCTGTAGGCTGACATACTAACCTTGTTTCAATTCGCATATCACTTTATCCTTGCATATCTAGAATTAGACTTAAATGTATCTTTTTGGTTGTCAAGGTCTCCATTATCTCCTTGAAATTATTCATTAAAAAATCAATTCTCTTGTGGTATGGAGTGAATTTCATCAATGCATCATACTTCGGATCCATTTCATACACAATATCCAGTAGCTTACTATAAGCTATCCACTTTTTCTTGTTTAATTCTTATCTATTTAAATCAAATTCATTCCTGATCAGATCCTCAAGGAAATTGAACTCATGTGCAAATTTTCCACCTTTTATTCTGTCTGAAAAGAGCAAAGAAACCTTTAGGATCATGTTGTCGCTTTGGACCAAATCTCAAATGGTAATCAACAAATAATTTTTCAAAATGTGTCCAGCCTCCCTTTGAAAATGTAAAGGTAAACACTACTGTATAATCAGGGAATAATGTTCCCTTCCCCTTTCTAGTTAGGTTATCTTCATGAATACACCCCATCTGCCACATAACTTCTACAAACCCTAGTCTTGGTGACACATTGTATGGAAATATGTGAGGGGTTCCTTGAAATCCATATATTCTCAGGACAGTGTTGACTGGATATGGGATAATGTCACCCCAGTTATGTAAAACCCTCAATTTTGGTTTCCTCTCCTTCAGCCTAAGGAAATCATGCACTTCCTTAGGGATCCTAGGTACATTTACCATCAATCTATCCCTCAATCTTGCAGGAAAACAATTATCAAATTGCACATAACTAGTCCTTTCCTTATTACAGGACAAATCTACAGCCCATATCTATACTGGAAATCTTTCTCCATTAACTGATTATCTTAAGTTAATCTTTTCAGCAAAGAAATCAACATTCCTAAATAAGAACATATGCATCAACATGGAATACCAAAGAATTGAGTACTAGTATCACCATTGTGCAGCTTCAACAATCCTTCATCTATCCTCTCCACCAAAAAAGAAGCAAAGTCATATGTTACAGAGAAGTTAGGGTGTTGTATTTGCACCCCCATGAACATGTATGCAATCAGCATTACTACACCAGGGCTGAAACCCAAAATCTGATATAGTGAATAAAAAGTAGCCAAGAAAGGCTTTGCAAAACAATTCAATATGAAAGGTTCCTAGTCACTAGGGCTGATGTGAAATTGTGAACCCCCTGCCTTAACCAGATGAGGTGGAAGCAACTTAACCCTAAAAATAGATTTCAATTTTGTATACTCCTGCTTCATTTCTTCAAGATTAATAGGAACCAAGTCATCACTTGGCTCACTCAAATCAAAATTTTGTTGGATAACATCTTTGTTAATTTCTAATAGAACCCCTCCATCATTATCTCTGATTACCCATGTGATAGAGTCATATCTTTTGGCCACTGCTCTAAGTAAGTCCACATCAAGGAACACATTTGGAACAACCGGCCTTCCCATGTCATACATCCATCCATTTGAAAAAGGATGAGGCAAATTCCTCTATCCATACAATAATCTGAACATTTCTAAGCCTGTGAGTGGAACCCTAGCATCAGCAATGTTGAAATTATTACACACCAACCCCTCCCCTTGGATTTTCCCTCACAACAACACCAAACCTTTTCTTTTTTCATTTGTTAATAATGGAAATTGATCTAAGAAATCATCGTACAAATTTCTTTTCAAATACTCAATGTGGCTAGAGTGCTACTTGGTTGGCGCCAGTTTAGACAAACTAGGGCCTCACTACAATGTTACACTTCAAGTGGCTATGAATAAGTAGAGATAGGAAATTATAGAGTAAAAATATCACAATTTCTCACAATTTATGATTAAACAATAGCCCTAACAAAATATTTTAATGAACTCAGTGACAAGCATAGTAGACCCCCCTTCCCAAATTTAGGTGCAGAATGACTGGGAAACAGAGAAAATTAACTCACAGATTTTTTTTGCACAAACTCCAATATTTGGCAACAGTTGCTCGCAATTTCACCTTTGGCTCTGAAACTATTTTCACGAAATACTTGGATGCTTTGTGATAAAAATGAGATGAGTAAATTAATTTTATGTCAGTCAAATTCTGGCAATGGATGTCTCATCCATCATTAAAGCTCACTCATGGGTTGCACGAACGGCTCCAACCATAATTTGATACATATTTAAATTTGAGTCATTGATCCTTCAATTTGATCAAATCATCGACGGCCATCTTCAAAACAGGCTGACATAATCACCAACATGGTAATAAAGGGGCCCACTATGTCATACACTGCGAAAGGAATGTCACGTGGCGGTTGCCCGCAATATCACAATCCTTTGATTTATCATCGCAGGATGGCGGGCATTGTTGATCTTTTTACCATAAATCTTGCTCCTTAAAAAATGGTCGTTGTCCTTTCCTTTAATTGTCGAGCAGCTTTTCCCTTAAAATCATAACATCTATGTTGAAATAAAACACGTGCATCTTACAAGCACATTAGTAATCTGCCCCGTAATACATTTAAAACTGGCGAATGCTTTCTTCACTCCTTAGGCTTCATTCGATGAGACACATGGCAGGCACCTACGACATTGCGATCCCAAAATTCATAATTACAGGATGGAAGGCACTGTCAATCTTGAAGAGACAGTTCATCAATGGTCACACAGATTTCATCCTTTAGGAAGGGCATGTGGTACCCGCCCATGATATAGCAATCCCTATAATCCCTAATCGCGAGATAGTGGGCATCGTTGATCTCATTCCTTTAACATAGTCCCTAGCCATGTTGTTAACCTTCGAGTAGCTTTTCCAGTGAGATTATAACATATCTGTCGATTTAGAACATGTGCATCTCAAGAACACTTTATTAATCCACCCCTTAATACATTTAAATTTTTCTAGTGTTTCCTTTACTCTTTAGGCTCCATCGGATGAGACACATGGCGCCCACTTGTGATTTCGCAATCAACCCAAGCACCATCGTGGGATGGCGATGAACGACTCAGATCAAATGGTAGTTGGTTAGCGATAGCTCAAATTTGATCCCCCGAATAGGACACACGGCGCCCGTCTGTGATTTCGCAATCCTTCAATTCCTGATCATAGGATGGCGAGCACCATTGATATCTACATGGAATAGATCAATAGAAACACTAAATCAATCCTTGCAAAATAAAACATTCATTAAAAGGAGAAGTGGGTATTACTAGGTGGATGATAAATAAAAAAATTATATTTATAGAAGAAAAATAAAATAAATTTACAATTTTTTTATAATTTCACTTTTAACTTTAAATGTATGTTCACTCATTAAGTTGTATTTTTTTTACAATCACATTTTTATTTTAGATGTTTGTTTATAAAATATAAAGATGCATTAAAAATATATTAGAAATATTTTTCTTTATATTATATAACATTCATAACATTAAATTAACATAGAATAATTTCACAATATCACTTAACCAATCAAGAAAAATTTAATCATTACTATGCAACATTATTCTCACATCAAACTAACAAATAAACATTGAAAATGTTCAATTTTATTTTTTTATATTATAACATTCATAACTTAAACCTTTTATACACAATATCAAGTTAATTATAAAAAACACCTAAAATTATTTATAAGCAACTTAATTTTTTTAACAATTTAATATAATTAAGAAAAACTAAATAAAAATTATAGATAAATTTATGAAATATTGATTTATTTATCAAGAAAAAATCAATGATAAATTTACTTATTAAAGATAAATTTACTTACCAATCTATTTTAACCATCAAGAAAAAATTAATCATTAGTGATTGTAACATTTTTGGCACATCTTTTAAACTGACAAATAAACATTGAAAACACATTTATTTTTTATATTATAACATTCATAACTTAAACCTTTTTATACACAATGTTAAGTTAACTATAAATTGTATAGAGTTTAGATTTGCTATATCTCTCATATATCAACATAGGTAAATTTGAAAATATTTTAAATTATATAATTTCAAAAAAAAAATGAATGAATTTATAGAAGATTATTTTTATTAAAGTGATAGAATCTAATCCTAATACTAAAATTAATTATAAGTCTAACCATAACCCCAACCCTAAAACTAACACTAATTAACTTCAAACCTAACTCTAATTTTATATCCAACCCTAAACATAACTATGATTCTAAAACTAACATTAATAAAACCCTAATTGAACTATAACCCTAACCCTAATACTAACCCTTGCCCCAATTGAACCCTAACACTAACCCCAAGCTCTATCATAGAACCTTAATCTTTACCCCCAATCCCAACCCTAATCTTAATTGAATCTTATACCTAATTTTAATTAAATTCTAACCCTATTTGAACCTTAAACTTAATTGAACTCATATTTAGGGTTAGGGTTCAATTAAGGTTAGGGTTGAATTATGTTATGATTAGGGTCAAAATTCAAATAGGATTATGGTTGGAGTTTAATTAAGGTTGCTATTCACTTAGGGTTAAGGTTCAGTTAGTATTCAATTTGGGTTAGGGATCAATTAAGGTTATAATTCAATAAGGGTTTAATTAAGATTAGGGGTTAAGGTTAGTCTTAAATTAGGGCTAGGATTGGAGTTAGGGTTCAATTAAGGTGGGGTTATTGTCTATTTTAGGTTATGGTTCAAAATTAGAGTTCTCTAGGGTTTTGATGAGTGGGGTTGGGTTTCAGCAATACCTATAGTTCTGATTATAGTTCAATTAGTGTTAGAGTTAGGGTTATAATATGAGTTCAATTAGGTAGGTTAGGGTAAAGGTTTAATTAGTGTTAGAGTTAGGGTTGCAATAATAAAATTTCCATAATGATATGGAAAGGCATTCAATTGGATTCATATACAAATGTACAAAATAAGAATTGAGGTGGTAAAGGAATTCTCTAGAACTAAAGTTATAACAACAAATACAATCCTTAGCTTAATCATTTGTTCTTTGTTAGGGTTGGGATAAGAATTTAATGGGGCCAACCGAGACTTAGGAAATAAAACCCTGTGGAGGAAATAAAGTATTAAAATCAAAGTTGGGTTTTAATTTTAATCCGGTGACTTAAGCCTAATCCATTAACTCCAGTGGTCATGTCACCGACAGCTTAGCCAAAGCCTTTCATTAAATACTAACCATGCAATGTGTAGGTTTTCCAGATTCGAAGATATGGGAGATCTTGATTGTACCCCACCAACTCGTAGACCTAAGGTGTCACCCTGTTATTTGGTGCGAGGTTAGCAAAAGGAAGATGTGTGTCCTGTATGGAATGTGGGGCCCAATCTCCACTATTGAGCTCATAACCCATGGTTTTAGATTGACAACCAAGATCAAAAGCTAATGTAAATCTTTGTTGTTCCCTTCTAACTCACAGGAGGAAGATGAAGGTTGGTTAAAAGCCACGAGGTCAACGAGATTCCGATGTGTAGCTCCAGCTGTTCAGTTTGCAAAGTGCATAAGACCTGCCGACATGGTAGTTGGTTTCCAAGATAGATTAATGTTATTGGTCATGAGGAAGGTGAACGATGCTTGGATGTCAAACAGAGTTAGCCCGAGATAAACCGTTTGATCTACCAACTCTTCAGGAGATCAACAGGCAGTATTCAAAGTTGGAAAATGGCACATGGTGGTTGTTTTATCGTACAACTGGTGAAGCATTAATGAATTATTCCTTAATTGTGTAGTCATGTCAATCTCAATCAGTGTGAAGATGTTGTTGTTGGAAATCATGAAGGGTGATCTTTGGATTCTCATGCAGCTCTAGTTAAATGGTGATAGCACATACACCGCCAAATTTCCATGTTTGCACATGCATTTTTACTAAGCATTGATGAAGGTTGCCATTACCTTGCACAATAAATACAAGAGGAATTAACTGCTAATAGTGTCATTCTTGTAGCAGTTAGATCTAAGCACTTTGTGGGCTTATTCTAATCAAGTTTGAGTGCTTGTCTAAGAAGAGAAAATGAGTAAGTCAGTAAGGAGGTCTGTTCGTTTGAGCTCACAAAAGCTTGGTCCTACTATTCAGGAAGGTGCTTTTGTTGACAAGCCTAGGCTTGTGCCCACTAGATGCAGTAGAAGGTTGCAATTCCAAGACGTTGCTCCTCAACTGGTAGATGACAAAGGCAAGCAGTTGGTGTGCTCTATTACTAGTGTCGGTAGGAAAATAAGGTATGGGCATGGCTCCTCTAGATGCCAACACTTTCCCATTGACCTTACGAGCAACACTTCTGATGATGTAATCGAGACCAACTCAAACTAATATCAGTATTTAAGTCGCTTCAATCACGTTCTGCCCTCTGATGAGGATATGATATGTGTGGGCACATCGACTGTTAAAATCCCAAGCGGATGGACTAGAACTATATTGGGCAAGGACAAGAAAGAAGAGGAGGCTAAGGGTCTACCGTATTGGGCAACAACTAGAAGCAGGCGTGTATACCAAGGTCTGAGTGTTGGTAAGGGTAGGGTGGCAGGTAAATAAGAAGTTGTTGTGGTGCTTTTGTGGAAATTTGGTTGCCTATTTTTTTTTGTGGATAGCGACAAGGGGATTTTGATGACAATTTGAGTTCCCTTTTCTTTTAGATTTCCCCAATTCGTGTGCCACTATGTTTTGCAGATTCAACATGTGGGAAGTTTTGAAATGAAATTCAAATGCAATGAAGATTTTGTTCAAATGAAAATTTGTGGTGAAATTACATTTGAGCCCAAAGCTTGTTGCTCTCTTGTCATATAAAAGGGAATTCAAGGCTCATTTGTAGGGAGAGAATTGATGAAAGCTCTAGCTAGGTTTTGAGTTGAATATATGGGTAGAAAGATATTTGTCCTCTAATGAGGAAGTGATATATGTGGTGCCATTGGCTATTAAAACCCCAAGCGGATGGAATAGAATAGATAGAATGTTTTGATTTTTGGATGAATATATGCAAATTATCTTAAATTGTATGCAAATATGACTTATAAGCATGAACAAATGTATAATTCTCATATATTTTCTCTCCTTATGTGGATTTGAGTGAATTTTGAATGAAATGTTAATGATGTTGTCATTCTTCTTTTGACAATTTGTTCAATTGTGTGTCTATGTTTTGGGTAGAATTCAATTTTAAAATGTTAAGGTTTCATATTTATATGTGTGAGATTGACCTAATATTCCAGAAAATGAATGTTAAAATATCATGAAAAAAATGGGCATAGAATGAATGTAGAAGTAAAATTATATTTTCATGTATTCATAAAATAAGATCTAATAAACAAAAAATATATGCAATTAAAAATAAAGGAAAAATAATTCAACCCAATTTAGATAAGAGAGATAATTAGATTATATGATAACTTTAAGGCTAGGGTTAGGGTTTCATTAGGATTAGTGTTTTCTTAGGGTTATGATTAGAGTTATGAATCTACAATTAGGGTTCAATTAATGTTCACTTAGGGTTTCTTTCTTGGGAGAAGTTTATTGAATGGTAAGTGTATTTTATAAAATTAATATATCAGGTATTT